>JAMLFT010007549.1:0-14649 GCA_026544285.1 Pachyrhizus erosus | reverse complement strand
AGAAGGATCATTTTTCTTATGATTCTAACAAAAAAATATTATCAGAATATTCTTCTCTAAATTCTAATTTATGGATTGATGTGTTATTTTTTTTTCTTCCTTTATTACAACTTTTTCTAGTCCTTATATATCTCACTTTTGTGAAACTTGGTTCTCATATTCTCTTTAGAATATAGAGGTTTGGTAATTGTATAAAATGAGCAAAATCTAACAGTGTTAGAGGAGGAAAGGTTGGTGGTGATTTTTAGATTTATTTTTCTTGTGATGGAGGAAGGTATTTGCTAGTTTTGAAAAAGAGGAAGATTGAAAGGGTAGAAGCGATGTTGATGTTAGGGAAGCCAAGACTGAGTTAAGAGATAATTGGAAGGAATGTGAAGGAGGGTCAACTACAAATGTTAATAATTATTTTGATTTTTTTTAAAATATAAAGAAATAAATTTTTTCAATAGATAAAAAATCAATATATATATATATGTATATATAATAAAGGGAAAAAAAGTGTATTTTAATTTTTTTTTCTTGAATTGGACAAATTTGAAAGTTTCGTAAGAAATGCAGTTATAGATTTTTTTTATGTGATTGTGAAACACGTGGTTGGATAACGGATCCTACAATTTTAACGATAGTAACAAGTTATAAAAATATCTTCCATTTTTGAGTTGTTGTCTTTCTTAAAAAAATCCAAATCAAATCCTTTTATTTGCTGGCCATCTAATAATTTAAACAACACACATCAAATCATCCATTGATCAGTCAATACAATGACGTGAGAGAGAAGCAATATTTAATGCGTACGACTAGCTGGTATTCAATAAGTATAAATAAAATCAAAATTGATTTCTTACATAAAAAGGAAAGAAATCAAATAAAATTGTTTAATATAAACAATAGAATAATATTATTTACAAATTTTAACAAATATAAATATATTCTTCTGATGATATAATAATATAAATAAATTTACATGACAAACCAGGTGTATCTAGAAAGTGTTTAATAAATTCTCCCACATACCATATTTATTTATTTATTAATTAAAATGCTAATCACTGTCGTGGAAGGTGCAATCGTGGCGAAGTGGCAGAAATCGCTGAAGCAAATCAATTTCATGTGCCTGTCACGAAATGCAACAAGAGTATAATAAGATTTGGGGTGGCATTATTCTTTTGACTTTTTAGTAAATTAATAGTTATTTTTTTGTGTCAAGATAAATATATTAATTATAAAAATAACGCTTCCCTCGTACAGCTAAGTCTGAGTTAGATATGCTGTGATTTGAAAAAAAAAAAAAAAAACAAAACCAAGTAAACAATTTTCCCGACATATTGATGCAAACCGTACTCATCCCAAACAAACTGTCCAACGTGTACAGTGTCATTCTTCCAACTCTACTCTACCACTACCCTTTATCTATAAAACACTCAGTGCCAATCAACTCTGAATTTTCACATTCCAGATGAAGATTTGAAAAAAGTTCTAAAGCTTTCAGTTCGAGTTCAAGTGATTGAGTTTGAAACTTGCCTCTTTTTTTTTTCTCAGACAAGGAGATTAATCAGAAAAAAAAATGATGGAGGTTGTGGTTGTTGCAGTTGCTGCTACACTTGGGAATCTTCTGATGGGATGGGATAGTTCAACTATTGCAGGTTGGTATTTAACTATTTATTTATTTTATCCCTTCCTCCTTTCTCATCTTATTATGCTATGTCTAGTGCTTTTTCAGTTATGTGTGTTTGTGCTGAAAATCTCAATGTCGTGTATGAATTATGATCATAATTCTAGGCAGTCATTTATTCTCTCATATACTGTTTAATTTCTAGTCTTTGGGAACATGAAGGTAAAATGATTACCCCAATTCTCAAATAATTAGAATAGAAATTGCAAAAAGGTGTGTTAGATCTCATTGCTGAAATTGAACAAACTTGTTGATACTCTCTTGCAGCGGGTATGACCTACATCAAGAAGGAATTCGTTTTGGATGCCACACTTGAAGGGCTAATCGTGTCCATGTCGTTTATAACTGGTACTGTTGTGACAATATTCTCTGGGACAGTGTCTGATTTGGTGGGAAGACGCCCTATGCTGATAACATCTTCCTTTATGTTCTTCGTTAGCGGTTTGGTAATGTTGTGGGCTCCTAATGTGCTTGTTGTTCTGTTAGCGAGGATAATTGATGGGGTTGCCATTGCTCTTGCTGTTACTCTTACTCCTCTCTACATATCTGAGGTAGCGCCGGCTGATATCAGAGGCCAATTGAACACTCTTACTCAGTTTGCTTGTTCTGGTGGAATGTTTTTGGCTTACATCCTGGTGTTCTCAATGTCCTTGGCTGATTCGCCAAGTTGGAGACTCATGCTTGGAGTTATTTTTATTCCTGCTATTGCTTATTTTTTACTGGCTGTGTTTTACTTGCCTGAGTCTCCTAGGTGGCTTGTGAGCAAAGGCCGGCTGCCTGAAGCTGAAAGAGTTTTGAAAAGGCTTCGCAGCACTGAAGATGTTTCCGGTGAATTTGCATTTATTGTTGGTTTTAAATTTGTTGAATTGAATCATCATTTTGTACTGATTAGGAGTTAACTTTGATGTGTAGGGGAATTGGCTTTGCTGGCGGAGGGTCTCAGTCCTGGGGGTGAAGCTACTTCCATAGAAGAGTATGTGGTGGCCCCAGCTAGTGAGTTTCTTGTTAACCAGGAAGCAGGGAAAGATTATATAAAGTTGTATGGTCCCAATGAGGGAGTTACAATGGTTGCTCAACCAGTGAACGGACAGGGTAGTTTGATATCCCGTAGTATGTTGTCTCAGCAAGGAAGCTTTGGAACTCTGACTGGTGGTGGTCTTAAGGATCCTATTGTCACTCTCTTTGGAAGTTTGCATGAGAATACTCTCCCTGACAGTGGAGGTTCACGCAGTATGCTAATTCACAATACCAACAGTATCTTTAGCATTGGAGAGCCGGCCAGTCCCTTTGGTACCAGTGACAACCTGCAGGCACCACTAATGTCATTTCAAGGGGGTGCTTGGGAGAAGGATAGGGGTTATGGGTCCAAGGATATGTTAGGTATGAGGAGCAATAGTAGCCTGAGAAGTAATAGTAGTTTGGTTCATGGGAATGCTGTTGAAACTCCTAAAAATACAAACATCGGTGGAGGTTGGCAGTTAGTTTATAAATCAGCTGATGGTACTGGGGGTGGGAAAAGAGAAGGACTCCAAAGGGTTTATTTGCACGCAGATACTGCTGCAGTGTCCCACTCTCAACATGTTTCATTTGTTTCAACTTCTGGCTTTGACATACCAATAGATTGCGGTGAAGCTTATCAAGCTGCTGCTCTTGTCAGCCAGTCAGTTCTAGGTACTCATGATATGTTGCATCTGCCAGAAGTTGCTGCAAAAGTCCCAAAATGGAGAGCTCTGCTAGAACCAGGAGTCAAGCGTGCCCTAATTGTTGGAATAGGACTTCAAATTCTTCAACAGGTACAATTAGTTGGCATTGTAATAGTATTATGTCACTTGACTATATTGTGTCCTGTTACGATTGATATCCCGTGCATTCATCTTAAAATTGAATGGTTATTGGGGTTTTTGAATTTTGTCATGAAGACCAATAACCTATGAGGAAGTTGTTCTTTTTCCCTCTGTTGTACTTGGTCATATATTTTATCAGTCTCAACCCCATCAAGGTAGAGGATTAATAACCGTGAAGATAATTAATGACAAATTTAGTATTAGGGTGTTGATTTGATCATTACATAATTATAAGTCTTCTTCAAATGAATATCTTATTTGTACCCATTTTAATTCTAAGTTGTGAGATGTATGGTTTAATACTCAAAATTATAATATACTCTTACTTTGCAGTGGTTCTATAGAACAATGCCTTGAGGATCTTAGGAGTTGTTTGGTTTAGGAAAATGTTTCCTGTTTTCATTTTTTTTGTTTTTACTAATAATTACAATCATTTTTTGTGCAAATCTTTTGAAAACATATAACAAAATGAAATCACCATAGAATTTATGTTAATTATTAGTGAAAGCAGGAAATAGAAATAGAAATTGTTTTCTCAAACTAAACTAGTTTGCACTATTAGTATTCTCTCCTTTCCCTTTCATCATCTCATCTTTCTAACAATTTTGACAAAATTCTTGGATATATGCCAAGTACGTAATGCTTCTAGGTGTTCTTTCCATCGCAGTTTAAAATTAGCTGAAGCAAAGGTTATTAACAATGAAGACTTGCGCACAAACTCTAGCTTCTTCCGTGTTTCTGAAAATGTAATATGTATTGCAGGCTGCTGGCATAAATGGGTTTCTCTACTATGCTCCCCAGATTCTTGAGCAGGCAGGAGTAGGGGCTCTTTTATCAAATTTGGGCCTTAGTTCAGAATCTGCTTCTTTTCTTGTAAATATCATTACAACATTCTGTATGCTTCCTTGTATAGCACTTGCCATAAGACTCATGGATATTTCAGGCAGGAGGTATGTTTAAACTATGACTTGACCTGAATTTCGTGTTGATCTTGTTTCCATTTCATATATGGAGCCGTAGCCATATTACAGCATTATATTTACAAGAAGATTGTTCAATTTCTACAGTCACAATTGTTTCATTTTGCTACATTGTCATATTATTGCCATTGACATTTGGTAGGATCACTTTTTGTAATGTTGATAGTGTCCTATCAGTGCAAGATTTTTCTGACTACCGTTCTATGCATAACTAGCTATCTCATAAAACAAAAATTGGAGTGAAATGCAGCAATTTTGACAATGACATTATGTATCATGGCAGGTCAATCATGCTGTACACAGTACCCATTTTGATAGTTTGCCTCTTGATACTAGTGCTCAAGCAGTTCTTTCAAATCAATTCTGTCATAAATGCAGCAATCACTGCTGTTAGTGTTGTGGTTTATGAAAGCGTCTTCTGCATGGGCCTTGGCGTTATTCCCAACATCATATGTGCTGAAATCTTCCCAACAAGCGTTCGTGGAATATGCATTTCTCTGACATCTCTTACATATTGGGGTTGCACCTTGATTGTCACTTTGATATTCCCCTACTTGCTCCAGCTTCTTGGTCTCACTGGTGTCTTTGGATTATTTGTTGTTGGCTGCATCATTTCATGGATATTTGTCTACTTGAAAGTTCCTGAAACAAAAGGCATGCCTTTAGAAGTTATTATTGAATTCTTTGCTATTGGTGCAAAGCCTGGTACTGATCCTGCTGCAATTGGAATCAAATGCTGACGCCTCATCATCATAAGAGCAGCAGCATAGATCATCACTATGTTTATAATTTCAGTTGGTTATGATTCCTCCTAAAATGAGTTGAGAAGTATGGAAGATTGAAACTACTTGGCCTTGGGACATATGTCAGCAGCGACTTCCCTTTTTGTGCTTTTGTTAGGAGAAAATGAGTATAATCTAGTAATTTATTTATACACATTATGGTTAATGTTCAGAATATTCCTTGTATTCTTTTATCTTTTCATTCCTTGGCATTTGCCATTTGGTTGCTTTGCAACAGGTGATTGCTCTAGTGATATTTGAGGTCTGAAAAGGTCATCCACTATAATGGTTGTGTTTTCTATAATGATGCTATCTATGGGTCTAGCCTGTATATTAAAGTATCTGCGATCATACCCAAGATTAAAAAAGATCCATATCTACACTTAAGTAATACCCAATAGTAAATTGAAACTAAGGACTAACTTTAGAGAAGAAAATGAAGTCTGCAGCCTAATTAAAATTGCATGCATGACTATCACTATCCTGTACAAACAAGAATCATATATAAAAATATTCTGACCCAAAATCACTACAACCATCTTAAATTTCCTCACCTTCAGCAAAAATCACATAAAAGACAAATGAAAAGAAAAGTACATCCTCTTATTTTCTTACAAGACTTGATCAACACCGCAAAATCATTTCCCAAAAATTAGAATACTTAACTTCGTGTATCCACACATGCAATCAAGAACACCGTACTTAACACAAACCCAAAAATCCGTTAAGCCTAACCTGCAATAATCCCAAGTATTGTCAACAAAATTGTGAACCACTTGAAGCCATAAACCTCCATCATCAACCTCTTTTCCACACTCCAAGACCAACTAAATCAGACTTATCATCAAATACACTAGTCCTTAATCATTGCATCAAGTAGGTCAAGCAAAGTAAATTCATTTTCCCCATTAAAATATCATTGTTGGCTACCCACGGATTTAACCAACACAGATTCTTTAAATCACAGTACCCATCACCCAAACCTCCACGAGACATCAGCTCACAAAGAGGCCTGCATGCATGGCTATAAATTATTGAACCTTTTCGTTGAGACATTATTGTCTTTATCATCGTGTAAGCTACTGATCACATGAGTCAGCACTGATGTCCCTTTCCCTTATGCGTTACAATGAAAATCAGTTAGGCAAACAAAGTACATTGATCGTAATGTTGCAAGCCTAGGGGATTGGAAGATAAAATTATTTGAGAATAAACTGAAACTTTGCTCAAGTTTTAGATATAAAAATAGAAGATTATGGAACAGATTATATTAACACCTCTATGATTTCATTGAAATTCATATGATATCTCTCCCTTTTAACTTTACAGTAATTTTATTTACAAGGATACAGGATATAATGTGCTTCTTGAGCAGTAAAGAGAGCATCGTGTGAATTTTGAAGAAAATACAGGAGATGTGAGATCAGATCTAAATTAAAAAAAATACACAAAATTCTAATCAACAACTGCCTTTTGTAAAAATTGATGTAAGCAAAACGGATAATATATTGAAACAGGTCGGTTATATTTAGGATGAAACTAAATAAAAAATATATATTTGGAGACTAAATTAGAAATTTAGTGAAACTTAAGAGGAGAATATAAAGTTTTAGCCTATTCATAATTGATCAAGTATAATAATAGTGTTAATAGCAATGTAACGTTGAACAGAATTATTAAGAAAATGTTATAGGAGGATATTACATTTTTCCCAAATTTTCTTTACATCCCGATTAAGGAAATCCTATAAGTTTTAATTGGCAAAATACTTCACTCCCTTTGCACCCTAACGCAAACACATTGCCTAGTAAAAGGGATGATGAAGGTATACTTGGATTCCTGATTTGTACATCTGGATTTAAAAAATTTGTGTTTGTTTCGCTAGCACTCAAAATTAATTTTACTTACTGTGTTTATTGTATTAATATAAAATTTATGATTATAATTTGACACACACTATGATCAATATTAATATTATAAAAAATTAGAACAAATGGCTACTTTACTTACTAACGAGTTAGCACCTTCACATATCTCCTGTATTTTTTTTATTTTCCATTTTAGTATATTTTATTTTCATGTAGACATGGCCGATATCTATGTATCCACGGGAAAAAGGAACTTCTTTTAATGAGGTTTGATTTTTCCTCAACATGTTAGTTGATATGAGGAGTTTAATAATAATTAAATTATTAAAGTTATACTTCAAAAAAAATTATAAAAGTTAACTCATGTATTCATACTAATTATATAATTTGGTTCATTATTATTTCTAAAAAATTTAACATCCAATAATTTTTATATGATTTTCTTTTAGAAAATATGAGTGAACCAGTAATGTTCAAATGCATTAAAAAAGATTTGGGAAAAGAGGGTAGTAGTAGAAATGCGAGATAACGGATAAGCACAACCAACGGAAAGGGCCCATTGGACATTGGGGTGGCTTGCTTTGTGTCCTTTCGTGTACACTAGTGATGTTTTTAGTATAAGCTATATTGCTAAATATACTGCCCTCTTTACTTTTTACACTCATTTTTTTCTTTTAATTTAATATTATTTAAAAAATACCTTTTTTTTCAACTTTTTTTTTATCTATATGTTAATAGCCACATTATTTCGACTAAGTGTCAAAAATAATGTTTTTATGTTATTGCTTTAACATTAAAAAATTAAATATTTAAAAGCATCGATATCAAAATGTTATCAATGATAGAGATTGAAGACAAAAACATCAACAATCAAAATGTCAAGAGTATTTTTAAAAAGTTTCTAGCGATTATTTTTAGTTAGAAATTATACTTTATAAATATCATACTTGAGTCCTTGTACTCACATATCTTGAATCCTTATACTCACATATCTTATATCCTTGCAATGCTCACAGGTCAATGAGCTATTATAATATTTTCAACCACCATTTCAATTCTAGTAAGTCATTTTAATTATATTTTACTTTTTAATTATTCTTCATTTGCTTTTTATTTACATTTACAAAATGTTTACTTCTTATAATTCTTCTTCAAACTTTAATCTTTTTCTAATCTTCATTTATTCTTCAAACTCAAACATTTTACTTATTTGTATTTTAATTTTTGTATTACTTTATTTTAATCAATATCTCTATTTTCTAAGAGATTTTTTACACAGTTTTTTAATTGCAAAATTTTAAAGATTTTCTATTTTGAATCTAAATTTAAGAGTGTATTTATTTTTTAATATACATTTCACATAGTTTTATGAACGTGATTATAAATTCAAAGGACTTCTATTTCAAATAAACTTAATTTGTTCTTATGGTTAAAAAATATTTAACTTTAGACTTATAGTAAAAGGGCCTACAAAGGAGGATAAAGGTCTCCAAAGGAAGTATTTGTCTCTTTCCTTGAATATTTATGAAATTATGTTTGTTTACAAATACAAACATCAATTTTCAGCATAAATATCATTTAAATTTCAGTCATGCACACTCCTTCCTCTCATCTCATTTTAATACATTTAGTTTAAAATATCTTATTTTGGTCTCTATAGTCACAATTTTTTTTAACCATTTTAATTTTATAAGTCTAAAATTGCCTAATATCTTTTCATTCTGATTCTTTAAAATTGATAATAAAATAGAAAGTCCTTACAACTATAGGGACAAAAATGTGATGTTTTAAACTATATATATTAAAATGTTTTTTTTTTACAATTATAAGGTTCAAAATAGTTAAACCTATAAGTTTTCTAGAAATAAATGTATTAGATTACTACTTTTCAATCTCATTCAAGTCATGATTTTGTTTAGTCACCTTTCATAATCACCTTCTACCTCCAATTCAATGTGGTCAAAACTCATCAACCTCTAATAAGCCTAAACCTCACTCACGAGTGGCTGAATTGCCTATTCTTTCTTATGCAACAATCCTCCAACGCTTAAAGCTAATGCTTTATTTGATTTATGAAAGAAAGATAAAAAAATTTAAAAAAGATAAAATAAAAAAAAACAAGTTAAAAACTTGCAAAATACCCATGAAAATTAATTCTAAAGAAAAAAAAGGAATAAAATGCGAAACGATAAAGAAAACAAAGAAGATATAATTTTTTATTTTTATAGAAATTTTATGTGGATAAGGGTTATAAAGAAACTCAATCACAAAAATGACACAAATTTAAAATTTTGAAAAGATTTGAAGTGAGACAAATTATTATTATAACGGTGTTATTATTTACCACAAGTTATCAAAATGGCTTCAATGTATAAAATCCAAATTACAACCTCCTAGAGTTAACCAAAATGTAGAAAAGAGATTGCAAATGGATAGAAAATGAGGTTTTTTTTGTTTGAAAAAACATGTAGAAAAGATAGAGTAGTTTGGGAGAAAAATGTAAAAGATAAAAGAAAGGAAAGTGTAAAAGTAAAAAAAAAAAAAAAGACGAATCTAACAAAAAAAAATATAAATAACAATTCTCTTGAAATTTTTTTAAATTTAATATGACCTTTTTAAAATTCTAATTTAACATGTTAGTCTATTTAAAGAACTATGCTATATTAAAATATTTGGATAGATATGTATAACATATTCCTAAATAAGTTAATTGATTAATAGGTTAATGAAAAGAAAAAAAAAATTCTATGTAGTATAAATTATACATTGTGAAAATAAAAATCATTACTACTCAAGACATGATATATGAATAGAAAGAGGTAAATTAGACTTTATAAGATCTTATTTTAAATTATTTACATAAATTTATTTTTAAGGTTTAATATCAAATTTATAATAACTTATTTAAAAGAATATTTAAATTTATTTTTTAATAACTTTTTATACTTTATTTTTTGTTTTTTATGTCAATATGATGGTGTGACCTATTTCCAACCTATTGGTGGAACTCGATCACGACACTCCTTAAACGCCCTCTCCATTATCTCGCGCCTGTCTTCCCCTTATCTTTCTCGTTCCAGATTACTTGCACCTTATCGATATTACCATTGACGTTGAAAACTACCACTAGCAAAGTTTTTTTCTTTCTCGTCTGATCTGGTTCTTATATTTTTTAAGCATCCAATACATTTGGATGGTGCCTATGGAGCAAGGTATTGTCAATGCATGTCTCTTGATGATGCCTATGAAGAATTACCCTGCCTTTTTTCACCAACATAATTTATAAATGTGATATAAAATAAAGTAATGATTTGATTAATGTGATATAAAATAAAGTAATGATTTGATTAGTTTTATTTGCATCAAGTTGGATCTCAGGTTTCCAAGATCAAACTTGCCACTCGATTTGGATTGTTTGAGTTACTTAAATTTTAATTCAAATTGACTCAAAAATTTATTAATTAGTTAATTGAATTGAAAATATTAATAAAAAATTATATTTATATTATAATTTATATAACAAAAATTACAATCAAGAGTGAAAAAATTAAAATTAAATTTAAAATTTAATAAATAATAAAATAATAATATTATATAAATTGTTATATATTTTGATAGCTTGGATAGAAGGTTTCCTTATTTGATTCCAGGATTGCTCTCTATTGACAAGAATGATGTTAGCATCCTTCACTTGACTCTTCTTTAAGTTGTTAACGATTTAATCCACGAGGAAAGATGTGTGCAGAATTATGCATTTGCAATGACATTTTTCATAAAGTAGCTTTATTTTTTTTATCATGTGCACCTGTATTCCCTAACTGCATTTCAAGATTGTGTATCCCACACAGATATTCAAAACTTTGAGATATTGTTTTGCATTGGAAACATACTGGACTCAATTCCATGACATGTATCGTAAACGAAGTGGACCTGATTCCAGGCTATCCACTTCATACCAATCACACAGAAAACGATTGCTGAAGCTTGAAGACTCTGCTGTCAATTATTATTCAGAATTCACTGAGTATGGAATATCCGAATCTGAAGGAACTAGTTTATTAAGGAATGAAGAACCATCACAATATGACTTATTGCACGTTGCTCGGATTTTCTGCTTTCACAAATGTTCTGTTGTTTTATATATTAATAGAGTCATAGCCATGATACAACTGTTTTTCTTTCTTTCTTTTTTTTTTTCTGGGCAGTATTTTGAGCTGACCAATATAAGGTTAGAAAGGATGTACAATGGGGATCCCGAGCTACTTAATAATTTTTCTAGTATATTGGACAACTATTTTTCCATTTACAATTTTCATACACGTATTAGATTGTATCACTGAGTGAAAATAACTATTGGTATCCTTGTCAGTAGATGATGATTTACAAAGAGTTGAATGGCTCTATGGGTTCTTTCCGCTTATATGTGACCTGGAATGACATTAAAATCTAGTGATAGATTAAGTGAACCGTAGTTGTCTGAGATAGGTCATTTTCTTCCTTTTATTTTTTGTTTTCCTCTTCTTCTTTAGACCATGCTTTTCTCAATGATGTGGAAAGTGCTAGTTTTGGTTTATCTTTTTTTTTTTTTTTTTTTTTTTTGAGTTGTATCCAGAAGAATCTGAGTATGATTTGGATTATGAAGTTTTATCGCCTAGTTGAGCTATCCATGGGATGATAGTGGTACAGAAGAAGGATGGATTTCTGCAATTTTCTTAGATGCAGAGGATCAACTCCTCTTGATCCCTACACAGAATACTAACACGAGAATGGGATTAAATATCATAAAAGGCTTCCAGTCTCAACCTCAAGCACTACATTGCAGGATCAGAGTGCCAAGTAATACTCGATATCCATGATGGAGAAGTGTTAAGAACACGTATTCTAATATACTTCTTTTAATATATTTTATCATTAGTTATGTAAAAAAATATGACTGAAATCCTTTAAAAAATTATAAGATTCACAAAATTTTTATAATTTTTTAACAATAAAAAAATATATACTTAAAAGAATTTTTATTAGTATTCTGTTTAATTAATTGTAATATATGTACACCTCAGAACCACTTTCTCATCTTCAATATATTTTTTAAGTTATTGAGAAAAATATTAGAAATGCATTCTTAATAATACATTTATTAGACATATTTTTTTATTATTAACAGAAATTTATTAAAAATTATAATTTTGTTATTATGAAAAAAATAAATACAATTTTTTATGTGTTATTTATATTATTCTTTAAAATTGGAATTCTATCTTGACAATCTGTGTAATCTTTTAACGAGAATTTTTATTATATAGATTATTGAAGTGAAACTCAAAATGGATCATCTATTGTTGTGCCATCTCAGTATTATAAAAAATCAAAGAAAATAAACAAGTGAAAAAACATAATGAAAGAAAGTTAGAGAGAGATAGAGAGGCTAAAGAGAAACCTGCTGCAAAGGATTCAAGTCCGGTGAAATTCTAATTTTGAAAAAAAAAAAACCTAAAAAATTGCATCTAAGCTTTGATACAATAGAACAAAATCACAAATAAGCACACTCAATCATAAATTAGTCCTTATTGATATGTAATTTGGATGTGTGTTTCTTAATTTGCTAGTATGACCTTAATTAATTAAGATCGAGGAAGGCGTGATACAATGGCACTGCCAATTTAGGTATTAGTCACCTTAGATACTTAAAAAACGGATAAGGCAGTTTGAAATTTGACCCATTTGTTTAAGCAGCCGCAGAAGAAAAAGTAGGTAGCATGCAATGCAAGCGAACAATTTGCCCGCGGAGATGTCACCTTCTGATAAGTCACATTCACTTACTAAACTAAAGTTTTGTAAAAAGTTAGGAAAAACAAAAAAAAAAAAAGTAGGCAAAGGCAAAGTAGCAAGTTAACAAGTCCTCATCACTACTTGATTGAAAAATGAGAACAAACGATATACTAGAGCGTGGCATGGGAGGCTGTAATTAAGAGTGACAAGTGGAAATAATGTAATACTATCTTAAACCTTTGTGCTCTCAAATCATGTATCCTGAGGATCAAGGGGTGATATAGGTGATTGCTTTTCCTAGTTTTATTAACTATCAATTTTTGAGCTGAGTTGTTCACACTTGACAATGGGCCAGGGCAGGAGAAGAGAACAGAAGTTAACCTAGGAAGATAAATGGAGTGTGGGGCCTAATAACGAGTCACACAAGTCCCACCAAAATAAAATAAAAAAAAAAAAAAAAAGTAGAAGATGCCATCAATAATCAGCTTTGTATTGGCACCAATGGTGTGTCCGGACTCTTATAGTCCCTCATTAGAGGGGCTCTCAATAGATTCGAATTGGGATAGATGCGGAAGAGGACCATGTTGCCAAAGGGCATCTCAAACTTTATTTTCTTTCAACCCCATAAAATTAAAAAAAAAAAAAAATGCATACATGTGCTAACTTTATGTCACTCTTTTGTCTTGTCTTGCCTTTTAATATATTTATATGATTTTGGCTCCATCAAAGTGTGCATTTTCCTTCTGGTATTAAAAGTGAAGAGGGGTAGAGGATCTAGGACTAGGGATAGTGGAAACTAATCAAGCTTGATGTACAAGTAGAAGGTTGCGTGCCAGTGTTGGCAGAGATGGTCAGCACTTCATTTAGGGGGAATAATGCACGTTAGAAAATGATTCTCTTTGACTAACGAAAAATGATTAATGCGATTCTCGTTTATGACCGATGGGCATAAATGCTACGAGTACTTTGATTACTTACTAGGAAATGGTTTGTACCCAACAAAAAGGGAAAGTGTGTGTAAGAAAACAAAAGAAAGGGAGGAGGACACATTGGCACATTGGCACATTGGCACATTGGCACATTGGCACATTGACACATTGACACATTGACACAACAGAAACAAGGGGATGATGGAGGAGAGGAAGTTGGAAAACCACTGCGGTGCGCTGCTTGTTTGTTTGGATAAGTGAAGTGAGATGAGATGCTGGTTAAGGTTGGCTGGCTTACATATATGCTTTCCTTTTCATAACTGGTTTGTCTATTTGGTGACTAAGCATTGTAATTACTCTTAAGACGTGATTGCTTTAAATGCTAGACGTGACTTATCAACAGCCCAAAATATCACATTTCATTTTTATTCTTTTTTTTTTTACGATGGACTTTAGATTACCACATTTCTTTTCTGGAAAAACCATTCCAGCAACTAGAATTTACCTATTACTCTTAATAGCAAAAATCTGAGAATCAAATCCAACAACTTTTTTGATTGTGAAAAAGAAAAAGGATAAAGATAAAAGTAAAAAGGTGAGAAAGAAAAAGAAACGAATGGAAAATAAATGTTATTGGGTTGAAAAAATAAAATAAAATAATAAATATTTAAATTAAAATTGTTTAATAAATAAAAATTAATAGTAAATAAAATTATATTATTATTATTAGATAACAAGAGACACTTCGTGTTTCTTTGTATATATTTTTAAAAAATAAAAATTATAATATTAATGAGAGATTTGT
>JAMLFT010007548.1:0-14678 GCA_026544285.1 Pachyrhizus erosus | reverse complement strand
AAAATTTTTATTTTATATAGATAAAATTTTTAAGATAGTTATTGGATAATTAAAATAATAATGACTATTTATTTTTATTCATTCAATGATGATAATTAATTAAAACATTCAAATCAACAAGTGTAATTAATTTTTTTTAGCAAATAGGTTTGTTTAGTTTTTTAAAAAAATATAAATTAAAGTAATCTGAAATGATTAAAAAGTTACTCATCTAAACTTATAAAAAGTCATTTTTATGATTCCTTAATCATTTGTAGTATAACTAGTCTTGGGTATGGACAACTAATAAAAAAATCATATCATAAAACAATTATTATTGGAAAAGAAACAAATTTAGGAAATTAATATTAAAATATTCATTGGATAAAGATAAATATTTTTTATTTAAAATAAACATGAATTAAATATGAAATATTAAAAGAAATTCCAAATTATAATAGTGAAGCACTAAATAAGCACAATTTTTTTTTAAAAAATGAAATAAATTATTTTAATATAATATAATAATAAAAATTAAATATACATTTGATAAAAAAAATTAATAAATACAGTTATTTTAAGTATAAATTATTTAAAAAAATCACTCCATAATAATTTTACATAAAGATGGATAAATAAATAACTCCTCTATTTAACCCACATTGTTTAAATCCACATCACAATTTAAACTAACTTTTTTTTTAGTTACACGTATAGCGTGCAAGTAAATAGACAAACATGTGACTCACATTAAATTTTTTTAAAAAATATTAAAATTTAAACTGTTTTTATAATCAAAACAATTTTTTAATTATCTTATTACATTTATAAAATATTTAAATAAAAATATAAATAATATAATAAATTATATAAATTAATAATCAATCTTTTATTTCTTTCTTTTATTTAACATTTTTAACCCTTTTTTAATATTTAATTAAAAATTTCACAAATAAATCCACATATAAATCTATTTAACTCGTATATTAAATAAGACTAATAAAATAACTTGTATTTTAAATAGATTTTAAAATTTTAAAATTCCTATCCATGCGGGTTATAAGGACTATTCATATACCTTTATTTGTTTATCCAACTTTACTGCTACATTTATAAACCTAAATAAAACATTCACTTATTTTTAATTTATATAAATATAACTAAATCAGTGATTAACCTTATTGAAGTATTAAATTATTAAATAATTAGTTAACCAAGTAAATTTAAAATTTTTATACTGAAATTATATATGCATTATTATTGTTATAGCTATATTAAACAATTAATTTAATTTAGTGGTTACATTCATTTGAATTGTCTTTGGGGTCTTAAGTTTAAATTCATCTATACATAATTGGTGTTAGTTTTTAATTTTAAAATGAACATGCATTTTAATTTAGAAGGTCAACATTTAACAAGTGAACATAGGGAAATGTGTACAGCAGCAAAACATATGAAACTGTGTGTGACAGTCGCATAGAAAAGCGTTAAAACATGAAGCATAGGGAAGCCCACATTGGAAAGCGTGGAGAATAGTCTATAAAAAAGGCTAATTACTAGTTCAAAAAAAATCATCCAGTCACCAATTTTGATAAAAACTAATTAAGTTTGTTCAGTTTATATTAATTTAAATGCGTAACTCATCAAATAATATGTTCAAACCGTTTGACATTAAGTCTAATAATATTATATTTAAATAGTATTTTCATAGTTTAAAATAATCATGATTATTTTTTTATTCACACAATAATAACTAAAATTTAAATAAATAATTTTATTTAGAATTCTTTTTAGCAAATCTGTTGATTTTAGTTTTAGCTAATTAAAAAAGATGTTAAAAAAAATTGTCAAAGAGAGTACATTCGCAGTCCTCTAAATTAAAGTAATCTACAATAATTAACAAGTGACTCAAAACATATAAAAGGTCATGCCTAAAATATACAGAATTATTTTGTAATTAGTCTTCAGTATGGAGAATTAATTAAAAAAAAGCAAATATTATAGGAAAATAAACAAATTTAGTCCATTGATATTAAATGCTACATTGGATAAAGACAATATTTATTTATGTAAAACAAAACAAAATAAATACAAATTAAATTCAGGATATTTAATGAAACAACATACTATAATAGCATACCAATCAATAATTTTTTAAACGAAAAAAATATTTAATAATATATTAAAATGTTCACTTGCTCTCTATATTTAAAGAGCATTATTTCAGAATTAAAATAATAATAATATTATTTATTTATTTATCCACACAACAATGACAATTAACTAATGACTAAAAATTTTAATATAGAAATTGATTTTTTCTAATTTATCTTGATAGTAGTTATATTTTTTATTCTCAAACTTTTTCTTATTCTTCGCAAAAGACCCATCTCTTCTTTTTCGTATAAGATTTTGTTGTGCATTGCTGTTAACATAGTCACTCTGTTTATACTAATATTGATATTAGCTGCTTCTTCAACCCTAAACCCCAAATCCTTGAAGATTGAAAATTTGGAGATATAAAAGTCTATGTACCGTACCTATTGAATTTTGTATAATCTAATTATTCTTAAATATTTTGTCACATGCTTTTGTTGCATTTTAATTTCGTGTCATGTATTTAGATTTGTCACTAGTTAGTAAATATAGCATGTTCAGTAGAAAAATATAATAGAAGTAGAGATATAAATATGACATTTATTTATTTATTTATTTCCATATCACTAAAAATATATATTAATTACCATTTTAAAATATATTTTACTTGCTTCAGGTTTAATACGTTAAAGATCCTCTTATTTTTTCTTTGCTTATTTGTGTTACATGTATTTCTTTAAAAGTGTCTAACCCGTGACTTTATCTTATAATATAAGATCTTAAGTTAACTAAAAGTTAAAAATAACTAGCTGTTAGTTAAAAGTTGTTAATAACTAGTAATTGAAAATTATTAATCTAATTGATAATTAAAAGTTATAAAATTAATTTATTAAATTATAAATATTTGATAAACTTATCATAAATACATCATTAAATTATTATGTTTCAATTGTTTTAGATTGTATTAAAATGTTCCTTACTTTTTTTATTCGTATTTTCATAATTAAATTAAATAAAATTTCCTAAAACTGAATTATTTTTTAGTTTATTGGTGATTGGATCGATGTGACATCAAAATCTAAAAATCAAATCACTCTATTAACTAATAAGCATGGATTAAACAATTATAAACCTCTGAATAACCACAAGATTTTTAGTGGAAAATTGTTGTGTCACCTGACTCGTGTAATTTTGTAACAAAATCAGAATTAGAAAAGTTTAACTTTAATAATTAAGAAACTATGAAAATAAAATATTAAAAATTAGACTTAGAGAAACGTAATTACGATAAGCTAAAGAATTGAGATTAATGGTTTATTGACCTTCAAATTAATGTACGTACTGGCTACTATGTAATAAATTCAAAGGTATAACAGTCTTAAAAAAAGTTTTAGTTACAGCATCCAACAGATAATTTACCACGTTCAATTATTAGGAAAAATTAATTATACTAGTTGAATAAACATTAAATAGCTTAGTTATTGAAGAAAAGTTATAACAAGTTAATAAGTTAATTTAATAAAATTAAGTGCTTAACCAAATACTTGTGTTTGCTTAAAGTGTTCAGTGGTATGTTTCCTCTTCAAAATATGAAAAAAAGTCAAAAATAAAATTTATTCGAAATTCTATAACGTCGTTAGGAATCATAAAGCACACATGATTAACGTGGATTCAAAGTGACTAAAGATTCACTTATTGTGTGAATAGAAAACGATTGACTGAAAATGAGAGCCACCGGCATAAAATGATTTATTATTATTATTATTATTATTATTATTATTATTATTATTATTATTATTGTTATTATTATTATTTTGTTGATTATTAGAAAAACAAAATCAAAGAAAATATTGACAACATTAAGGATTTTCACAACTACATCCTCTGGATTTGATCTCAGAAGTACGTACTCTCGTAAAAGCTATAGTTTGACACTATTTGGGAGTACTTTCCAGCAATTCATTTTTTATAGGGTTCCTACAATTCTAATATATACTTACACCCACACTTTAATTTAAGATACCTGTTATCATATTCGTTTTATAATTAAGTACAGTATAATATAAATAAATATGGGATTAGTGATAATTGTAAGAGTAATTACTCTTGTAATTTTGATCCGAGTATGGTAAAGTTTCTTTTTTGTTGGGAAAATTGGCATTAAAGATTGAAATCCACTCTGTACTGTCACATCTGAGTATGATAAAGTACTCTTTAAGAGTGTCACTCGAAAGAATAAGCATTTATTTGTTTTAAAATTGGACAAAATTAATTTTAAATAATTGAATTAAACTAAAATATATTTAAACTACTTTTAATCATAGTTGAAATATGTTTATAGTGAGAGGGGAACGGATCCTTTGTAGCTATAATGTCACTATAGAGAATCCTAACTATTCATTAAATTATATTAATATAATAATTTTTACTATAAAATAGATGCTTTAAAAAGTTAACGGTGAGATTTCGATACTGCAGAATATCAAGTTTTTATTCTAAAACAAATAGACAATAGCCTCTTGCTCCCTTAATTAAATTATATATAAAAAAGCTAATCTTATAAGAAACATTTTTTATAATGATTTGCAAGAGTTTGAAAAGTTACCCAAAGTGTTCACAACAAGCTTATTCTCAATAGTTTGATAAAATTCAAAAATAAGTCAAGTATATGAACATTCCACCAAAAATGAATAAAAAAAAAACAAAAATAACACATATTTTTTGAGTGATAAGAAAGAGAAAATAACATAAAAGTTACAGTATCTCTCTAACAAAAATATCACGAGACTAATCTTTTAAAAGGTAAAGATTATCAAAGTAGATTTTATCTTTTTGAATAAAATCTTTTTTATATCCACAAACAAGAAATGAAAATCTTATTGATATACTTAAAAAGCATAGTTATCTACTAGTTCTACTCAACTTTGTTTATTCAATTAACAAACCTAAATTAGTATTGTCGACAAAACCTAGAGATGATTACAAACTACTTTTTTTCTTCACCAGCTGGTTGACACGTAAATTTTGTGCCCAGTATGAACAGTGCCATGGTCCCATGGAAGAAAATGGGTCGAATGCTATTCCATTACAACAATGACGTTTCCCAAGTGCAAGTTAGGAGCATCTTTATATGACTTTGATTTCAAGCCCTTCAGGTTTTTCTTTACCAGTTTAATAGGCAATTTTCCACTATTGAAAAGTTAATTAGCACCAAAACTTCTCAATGGAAATCGAAGAAAGACTAGAGATAAGGCCTAATTGAAGATTTTTAATAGATAATCAAGTAATCGTATAATTTTGTATTTACATATTTTTAAGAGATTGGAACATGGTAATGTGAGTGATCCAACAATGAATTTGTGAGATTATGATATCATATTTGATTTCTTCATAAACTCAAGCTAATTTTATGGGATTAAATTAAACCTTTTAAGTCCAAGTTCCTTTTCCAGGCGATTAAGGATTTTTTATATCTTAAATATGTATTTAATTTCTTAAAAATATGAAAAATACATAATAAATAAATATGTTTATTTTTTATTGTATATTTATTTTATACTTTTAATTCTTATAATTCTTTTATAATTTTAATCTCTAAAATTTTATTGTACAATTTCAACCCATATCACTATTTACTAAAAACTATGGCTAATATTTTTTAATTAATAGAGACTAAAATGAATATTTTCAAATATAAGAGGGACCAGTATAAAGAAATTCTAATTTTATAAGAATTAAAAAGATTATAAATTTAAATTGTAAAATAAAATTTAACAACAACTAAAACTATAAGAACACATTTATAACTAAGCATAAAATAAACATATTACAGAAAATAAAAGCATATTTATGAAATTAATTAAATAAAAGCATAATAGTTACTTAAAATTCTCCCAATATTCTCTAAATACTTTTTCAATAAATAAAAAAGTCTTTGTCGCAAATCACAATCATTGCATTTTTGCGAGAGAATTCATAGTTTTCAAACCCCATTTCAGCTAATGGTGAGTCAAAAAGGCAATTATCATCCTCTATATAAGGAGGGTCTATGGTGAAGGTTGTCAATGCAATAGCCACAAAATCCAATATTCACCATACACTAGAACAAGCAAGGCTAGTAATCTAATATTGCAGCCACCATGTTGAAGAACAAAGTTGATGCAAACCCTGAGGAAGTTCATGATGAGATGAAATGGGTTAATGATTCTTCTTTGGATCACAAAGGAAGAGTTCCTCTCAGAGCTTCAACTGGTTCTTGGAAAGCTTCTCTCTTCATTATTGGTAAGGAATTCATACCTCCATCATCTTGCTCTTACCTAATGTTAACTCATCATCATTCATAATAGTAGTCAATCTCCATATGCTTTTTATATGTTAACTCTTTTTGATTCTCAAATTTTGTATTCACTAAGGGAAGAAAGTTAATCAGTCTTCAGAATAATATTTAAAAAATTAAAATAATATTTTATAAGAAAAAAACTTCATATTATCAATATATTTTTATTGTTATTTTTGATTAATTTATTTATTTATTATAATTCCTTAATTATATGGCGTCTTTTAAAATTTTCATCAGTATAATAATTTATTAATATTTTACAACTCCCAAAATTTTCTTTTTTTTCCTTTTCTTCTATTAATTTCTAATTGTTCTGTAACTTCATCTTTGAAGCAATGTTCTGGAGTTTATCTGGTTGGTTTTACGTTCCATGCTTTTATGATAAGGATAAATTTTAAGCATACAATCATAAATAGATTATTAATATTAGAAATAAGTAAAATTAATCTTGACTATTTATATATATTTATCTGACCAAAATTAACAGTTTATTAATTTTAGTACACTGTCTTTATGAAAATTATGAATTAGTTAGAATAATGCATTGACATTAGTTCATTAGCTGTGTGACTCACTCTATATGAATAAATAAAAGCAACTAAAACTGATCAAATACCAGCTAAAAATTTCTCCATAATCATTTTAATCATTTTTATTATTATTCTTATGTGACCAGGAAGCTGCAATTAATGTTAATTAAATTTACTATATTTGCATCAATATCATAAATTATTTTCTGAATAAATCAAGTCTTTATACTTCATTAGGAAACGATAATGCTTTTACCTTTTAATATAATTAGCAAAACTTCAATCTAACGAAGTTTAGATGGCGGAAGACTTCAGGTTTGATTCACGAAAATGCACGTTTTAAAGAGTTCAATGGCACCTCTCCCATTAGGAGTTTCAATTTTTTTCCATAAAAATTAATATTCACTACCTAAAAAACCAAAAAAGAGATTGTCATGGCAATTCGTATTGGATTAGTTTTTAATAATATAATTTTTTATTTATTATAAGTTAAATTAATTATAGATCTACACTAATGGCATATTATATTATTAACATAACGCTATTATATGTCAACAAATTTGTAGCCCAAAAGAAATTTAAAGTGAATCTGACTGATTTTACTCTCTAACTTAATCAATCTAGGTAGAACTGTCAAATTTATCAATTTTATGTTTAGTAATTATATATAAACACTTATTTAAGATTTATTATTTTTATCAAATTATACCATCTATTAATTATATTTACATTTTTCTCTTTTCTCTTTCTTTCTCTCACCGTATCAAGTAAGAATTGGATGATAATAAATTTTTTTCTTTTATTTCTTACTATTCATATATTAGTGACATCCATTAAATATTTTTTTAATGTTTTATTTCCCTCATTTTTTCACATTATATAATAAACTATATTGATTTTTTTCTCTCTCAAAATGTCTACGATTCTTAGCAGTCAATGCATTTTCTCTTATTAACAAGTTAGTTTTCAAACATAGATAGATAGAAACACAAACATTTGATATTTTATTTGTGTGTACTAATAAAGACAACTACTTGATAGTGCATACTGTAATAGACCTCTTTATCGTTCTTATCCTGGAATGAGCGGCAATATATATCCATATATATACTCAACCGTAAATGGTGTAATTATTAGGCCATACAAATGAAAAATATGTTGCTAATTGGGGTTGCACTTATAGTCAGATTCTCATGCACTAAAATGGTCAAGGGTAGTAGGACCCAGACAGCGGTGGGTCCCACTACCTACAAGTAGATATATTTTAATAGCATTAGTAAAGATAATTGATATGAGCCACACAAATTAGGCATTATATATTCACTATTATTACTAGTGAGAAAGATGCTCCACTCCCTTCTGTTAAACCAAGCGTGAATTGGATAATGAGTGTTATTTTTTATCAGACAAGTACTTTAGGTTGTATTTAAATTAGTGGTTAAAAATACACTATTTAGTAGAATATACGTGCAATTGGTATTTAATTGATTGTAATAACACAATTTTTTTTATATAACTTGGAATATATTAATTTTAAAACTACTTGTGTTTTTTAGTTTATATGAAAAGAGTACTTTTATATATATAGCTCTAAACAGAATGACAATTTAAATGTTTTTTTAACTGTGATTCAATTATAGATTGAAATGTAATTAAAAACTATTAAATTGTGTAATGGGTTATTCTAAATGATATATTTAAAATATTTTTAATTAATTGATACCATACACACTAAATATGTATTGAAATTAAGAAAAAGAATTTTATATTTTTATTTAATCATAAACTATTAAATATGATAAGTTTATTGATTTTTACAATGATTATTTTTAAAGTTATATCAATAATAAATTATGATTAAATAATTATTTAAATTTATTTTATATTATTAATATATGACTATTAAATTTATTAAAATTAAACTCTTATTATATAAATGTGGTTGGGCCTCTACAAATAGCCTCTTGTATAAAACAACCACAATTAAGTAAACTTTATAGTTTTTAACTTAATCAACCTTTTAGAATAAAAAGCTTATTATTCCTAGCTAGTTTATCCCATATTGTGTGTGCCATATTCATTAAACAAGAATGATACTGTACTTGTTTGTTTCTTGGCCAATTAAGAAGCTATTCGAGGTATAGATTAGGGGTTACTGGTTCAGAATGCTTGTTCCCTTCATACTTTATATCTTTGGGATCCGCCTAATTATTTCTTTCATGCACATAAAGCAAGCATATTCTGAAACCGCTTAATCTAATTTCTATATTAAAGTGATTCCATTTACTTGAGTGTATAGGCTAACAATCCACAACTAGCCATGAACATATTCATAAACTCTGAGCTCATTCTTTCCAATAATACTAATATGGTTACATTAAACATATATACCTTTTTATCTTTTTTTGCAGCAATTGAGTTTAGTGAGAGATTGAGCTACTTCGGGATAGCAACTAGCTTGGTCATCTACCTCACAAAAGTTCTTCATCAAGACCTTAAGACAGCTGTTAAGAATGTGAACTATTGGTCTGGTGTCACCACTTTGATGCCGTTGTTAGGAGGATTCCTAGCTGATGCTTACTTAGGCCGTTACAACACTGTCATAGCATCATGCATTGTTTATCTCATGGTAATCAATCTCAATCACCATTCAATTAAGCACTTTATAACATTAAAAAAAAATTATACACTAATATTTATACTATCATTTAATTACAAATTATTAAATTAATTTTTATAACAATATTCTTGCAGGACATATTAAAAATAATTTATAATTAAATAATAGTATAAATTTTTTTATATTATCAGCATATAATCATTAAATTCTTAAAACATTACCATTATTGATATGACATTTCATTATATATATATTATTAACTATTAAAAACTTTTTTTGTGCCAAAAATACAAACAGGGCTTGGTTCTGCTTTCTTTGTCATGGTTCTTACCAGGTTTGAAGCCATGTGATCAGGCTAGTACATGCACCGAACCTAGGAGGATTCATGAAGTGGCTTTCTTCCTAGGCATCTATTTAATATCTTTAGGAACTGGGGGGCATAAACCTTCCTTGGAGAGCTTTGGTGCTGATCAATTTGATGATAATAATGCTAAAGAAAGAAGGCAGAAAATGTCCTTTTTCAACTGGTGGAACAGTGGTTTGTGTAGTGGAATCATTCTAGGAGTCACAGTGATTGTGTTTGTGCAGGACCATGTCAATTGGGGGGTTGCTGATATCACCCTCACAGGAGTCATGGCCATCTCATTGCTCATATTCTTGACTGGAAGGTCTTCTTATCGTTACAGGACACCAATTGGGAGCCCCTTGACTCCTATGTTGCAAGTTCTTGTTGCTGCTATTTCCAAAAGAAAGCTTCCATATCCTTCCAATCCTACTCAATTGTATGAAGATTCCAAGTCTGAGGGCAATTGTGAAAGATTTCTGGCTCACACCAAGAAACTCAAGTAAGTAGTAAAATTAAATCATCACATTGAGAAAGAAAGGTGAATTTTGAAATATATATATTTGGTTCTTCTAATATGTACATGTGGTAAGGAGGTAAAAAAATAGTTTTTAACTAGAAAACAGCATTCTTTATCAAAAATATAAAAGTTATTTAATGTTCACCTTTTTTTCCCAAGTTATTTAACACTGCTCAGGATGTGCACATGAGAACAAATTGGAAAAGACTATAAATTAAATATTTTGTTAATTCAGATCTTAAAGATACCAATTAAGAAATATTAACTACATCTTACTAAATACTTTCGTTTATTTTAAAAAATAACTTTTGATGACTTTTCTGATTTGATATATAATAAATATACTTTTTTGGACAAAACTTTCCTACTTTTTGTATTTTTAACTAATGTTCTTGTTATAATGTACCATATATTAGATTTCAATTAATTGATTGTATGATTTGTTTCATCAGATTTCTTGACAAGGCAGCAATTATTGAAAATGAAGGGAACGCAGCAGAGAAACAGAGTCCTTGGAAGCTAGCAACAGTAACAAAGGTTGAAGAACTGAAGCTTATCATCAACATGATCCCCATTTGGGTGTTCACTTTACCATTTGGGATCTGTGCTTCCCAAACCTCCACTTTCTTCATCAAGCAAGGTGCCATCATGAACAGAAAGATAGGCAATGGGTTCGAGGTTCCTCCAGCTTCAATTTTCACTCTGGCTGCCATAGGGATGATAATTTCAGTGATCATCTATGACAAGCTCCTTGTGCCAATGCTAAGAAGGCTAACAGGAAATGAAAGAGGAATCAACATCCTCCAAAGGATTGGCATTGGAATGGTCTTTTCTGTCATCACAATGATAGTGGCAGCTTTGGTAGAAAGAAAGAGGCTTGAGGCTGTTGAGATGAATGGCCCATTAAAGGGTACTTTGTCCATGAGTGCCTTTTGGTTGGCCCCACAATTTCTAATAATTGGATTTGGTGATGGGTTTGCTCTTGTGGGCTTGCAAGAGTATTTTTATGACCAAGCGCCAGACTCAATGAGAAGCTTGGGAATAGCACTTTACCTTAGTGTCATTGGGGCAGCAAGTTTTCTTAGTAGCTTGTTGATAACAATTGTTGATCATGTGACAGGTAAGAGTGGAAAGAGTTGGATTGGTAAGGATTTGAATAGTAGCCGTTTGGACAATTTTTATTGGCTTCTGGCAGCAATCACCACATTGAACTTGTTCGTGTTTGTGTTCTTTGCTCGCAAGTATAACTATAAGAATGTGCAAAAGGTGGCAGTGGCTGATTGTTATCAAGACAAAAGTGATGACGGTGGACCAGAGACAAGGGTTTGAATTAGTGAAAGTTAGTTCTATTCACCATAGATGACCAAGATTTCATCTTTGATGATCAACATATATACGTCTCGACTATTAGAATCCTCAAATTTCATCCTTAACAATGTGTCGATAACTTATGATCCAAATCAAGAGTTTTTTTGTTGTAGTTGTTTATGGTGTCCATGTAATATGACAATAAAATTATGTATGTAGTTGTCATTTCAAAAGATGTCATTCATGTTTTTATCCTATTATCTTGTTTCCTGGGAAGGTCTTATCCTTTTATTTTCTGGGTGTATTACCTACCATGGCTTCAATAACTTGCAGTGCAAAACTGCAATGACATGCATATCATATAATTATAATAATGAATAAAATACTATAAGTTAGTTAATTTTAAATTTGTATATTGATGACACCTGGTATTAAAATTATATCACCTAGAGAATAAAGACATATTATATAACTAGCACGTGTAGAACATGGTTTAGAACTACGGTTTTATCAACGATAAAATTAAATATTTCTACTGCTTTTAAGGGTAAAGAATAAAGAAAATTATTACAAAAATCAACCATGCTTGAAAATCTGAGCCCTATAATTAATTCCAAGCAACTTGGGATTATTAGCAAGAATTCTACTAATTACACTTTCAAAATTATCTTGAATGATGAAATAATGATTCAAAAAATACAATTTTTCATCCCATTGAATTCTATTTATAATACAAATTTGAAATGAAATATATGATTGTTAGACGATAATTATTTTAAGCGCTAGATTAACATGTGTACCTTTACATAATTATATGTGCTGTTGCCATAGCCTCAATATAAGCTGTGAACATACACAACTTTAATGTAGAGAAAGCAGAGTCTAACACACCAAAACTCCAGCCAACAGCATTGACCAAGCAACGTTTAAGCTTGAACACAATGGGTTGACTAATATGTTCCTTTCTTATAGAAACTATCTTATAAATGTGGAGGAAATGATTCGTGAACATTTTTTTGTTTGGAACACTTTATTAAGTGTATTATCTTTTTATTATCTCTTTCACTAATATATTATAAATTTAAATATCAATTCGATTTCTGAAAAATAATATCTTTTTGGATTTGGTCCTTGAGATTTTGTTTTTTATTTTGGTGACAAATCCCATTTTGATCTTAATTTGTTTGAGATTTTTTGTACTATTTTAATGATTATATACATTTTAGTTATTTGTTTCAGTCTAATTTATACTAAATTGGTGCAAGCCATGAGAACTACTAAAGATGTGAAAAAAAAAAACATAAAAATGATGAAATTAACACTAGGCAAAGCATGACCCTATGCTTTTGCTTAACTAAGCATATGCATGTCAAACTCCTTGAAAATCAAGGTCAGCACTCCAAACTTTAAGCATGACCCTTGCTTATCCTTGCGACACAAAACATGACTATTGTATATAAATAGTTTAGAATTTTAGTTTGTTAAACATTTTTTTCTTAATTTTTGAATTTTATCTTTCTTTTTTAGCACTTTTAGAATTCTTGAGGAGGTAATGAATTAAGAGGAGTAAGATAACACCACATAGATTAATTATTGTAAATATTTCTTTCCTTAATGTCTCTATTGTTTCATTTGTGTTGTTTATGCTCTTCGTCACTCTTCACTAGCTAAGCTCTTAAGTTAGGATTGTCATCTAAGACTTATCTGTGAACCATATCCCTCTTATGAAAATAAAATTCTCAATTATTAATCAATTATACTAAAACATTACTCTTATAAATTCAATTCATAGGATTTGTATAATCTAACAAATATTGAAATCTCTAATTTTATTAGCAATTGTTAATTAACCTCCTTAGGCTTAATCATCCTTCTAATTCAAGACCTAATGAACAATAAGACAATAAATTAAAAAGAAGAGGATTTTTAGAATATGAAACAATTTTTCTTATTATTGAAAGAGGAAGTAGTAGTAATTGATTAGATAATTGGAGTATAATTGAAATAGAAGGTTAAAAGGAACACAAAGATAAGTCTAAAATCATGACCCTAGGTCTCGGAATATGTTAGAATCTTTGTTAATTTCTATTACCTATTCTCTTATTCATTATTTAAAGATTGATTGCACCTCAATTCAATTTCATACAAGATAAAAAGCCAAAATTATTTGGTTTAATGAAATTTGAGTTATTTGAGAACACAACTATTCTCTAGGGTACGATATCTGGACTTTTGAGTCCACGATACTTGTAACGTCCTTTTTCACTTATCTGATTTAGTAAAATTTTAAATTTCATAAGGATTTTATTTTAAATTTTAATTAACTAGATGAAATCTACTGAACATCATTCACCAAGGAGTTACAATTTACGATACCTATTTATCACCATGTCATCCATGCAACATAATTGAACATTAAAACTCAGTAGAATATATGTCGATAAGGTTAATAATATATCTATATGAACTACATTTCAAAATATTAGCTATTTTTATACATTTATCTAAAATAGGGGAAATACTAGTCAACTAGGTATCATCTAAACTTATAATCTCCTCTATGACTCTTCATCAAAACATTTAGAGGGGTATTCTTTCTATGAAGTCTCTTTTTCTTCTTTTGGATTATTAACTCTGTCTAGGGTTGAGCTTGTAGAAGGATTTGGATTTGAACTGGGATGAGAGTGTCTGGGAGCTGCTAGAGTATTAGGTGAAACTCCAGCATATTTGGGTGGCAGTGTTTGTGTCAGGATAATAAGTATGTCTATGTGAGAAAATTATCCATGAGATATGACATTAGTGACATAAAAGCAAATCTCACATATTCAATGAAAGTGTCATCTTCAAACAACGGGTTGTGGGTCCATGATGAGTCATTATTTTCCCCAATAAACTTATCTTTTTGTACCCATTTTTATTAGTGACTTGTGCTTAATTGCCTA
>JAMLFT010007547.1:0-14678 GCA_026544285.1 Pachyrhizus erosus | reverse complement strand
TATATATCACTTTTTGTAAATAGCATGACTCCAAATGGTGTGTTGTTTTACTTTTTCTTCTAGGTTATTATATGGAATGCTTTACATTTCTTATTTTTATTTTGATTTATATGTACATTATATTAATATTAATTTTCACAATTTTTCTTCTATCTTTGCAAGTTTCACTTTTCAAGATTTGTTTGGGTTAATTCTTCAAGATTTTTTTTATTTATGGATATTTGTTTTTACAATTTACTTGCACTTGTGCTTGAGTTTATAACTATTGTATTACTTTTTTAGTTTTATTTGTTTTATATTTTTGTAATATATATAGCTTGACCTTTGGGTCATTGCAATTTCTTTAAAATAGTGTGTTTCAATAATTTGATACATTTTGTAACTAAGAAAAAACAAAAAAAGAAGTGAATCATAATTGAACTACCAACACAGTAGTTTGAACTATTAAAAATGGACTTTTTAAGATAAACAATAGTCATTTTTTGTACGCTTAAAGTTAAATTAGAAAGTTAAATAAATTTATTAAATTTATATAAGGCCAAAAAAATTGAGTTACTTAATACTAACCCAAATACGAATTTATCCACCTTAATTATTCAAATATTTTTCAACTCACATCTGACCTAACCTGTAGGCTCAAGCAGTTGTAGATGAACTATATTTTTAAGTGTTTAATTTTTCACTAAATAGGCTTTCTTGGCCCGAATTCAATTAAACTCGCCCATTGCTCACCCCTAATTATTATAGTTCTTATAAATAAATAAAAACTTGAAAAAAATATTTAAGTTTAGTGTTTGTAGAAATCGACCAGGAAATCTAGAAAGGGGTGAATAGACTTGTCTTTTCTTTAAGAAAATAAAAGTTTTACAATGTCACAGTAAAAACTTTTTCAAAAAGGTTTCAGCCCTCAACACATGTAAGAAAACCAATTGAACAAATCTTTGAAACCAAGAATGAATTTTACAGAAGAAAGATTACGAGGAAGAGAGAATGACACAAACATTTATATTGGTTCAGCCAAAACTAAGCTTACATCCAAAGTTAGTTTAAAAACCTTAATCAAACCCTTCCAACATTATAGATGAAAGCATTACACACATCATGCACACATAGTCAACCTATAGTTTCCTCTTCTTAAACCTTCAAGAAGACTGTACAAGTAGTCCCCCACTACTCAAAGAAAATCCTAGAAACCCTATTTAAAATGTACACTAGAAAAAAGTAAAGTAATTCAAACAAAGATTATAATACACTTGGTAGTGTAGATCAAAAACTAATCCTTTCCTTTGCAATTCTTAAAAAACTTTGATTCTTGACCCTTTATCTCACTTTCTTTAAGCAAATGAAAATCTTATTGCACATAATCCTTGACCAATTTTCTCTCTTGAAAACAATGTATAAAACTTTTTAAATGATTTTTTAGCTAACTTTTCTCTCATTGATTTCAAAAGAGAAAGGCATTTTATAAACATTTTAAAGTCATAACTGATTTAACATATTATGCAACAAATTACATGTTTCTAGTAAAATTCAGAATAGTGTAATCAATTACATAATCGATTAAATCAATTATTTCTTTCTCAAAAATCCACTAAATTGTTTGTGTAATCGATCATCATACTAGTGTAATTGGTGACATCAATGCAATATAAAATTTAGCTTTTCTAGACAACATGTAATCATTGCCTTGTAATCAATTACATTTGTTTAAATTACTCATTCAAGTTTCTAGAACATGTAAACTATTGCATGCTCATGTAATCAGTTAAAATAGTAAACCTTCAACATGAAAATGTAATAAATAAATTTTGAATCAAAAAAGAGCAAAACACACACACGTGTTTATATTTCTAAACATACAATACATTGTCACATCTTCACATGTTTGGCATACAAGAATAAACCAAAATCTTTAGCCTTGATGCCTTGAGTGCAACAATCTCCCCCATTTTTTGGTTTTAAAATGTCAAACTCTTGTTTATCCGAAAGCATTGTATTGAAGCCATGTATTGTTTGACTTGTGAAAACCAGACAAGCTTTGCACATAATATTATATAATAGGAATTACAAAAATTATTCATATTAATCAATACAAGTTAGAATTTAAATTATCAATCAATGTTAACCAAATATGTCTCTCCCTTTTAGCAGTTTATAGCCAAAAGGAAAAAAGATATAAACCAATATCAACATTATAATAAATGGTCATGATAGAAATGAACATAAGCATCAAATAGGTATATAAACCAACAAATTCATAATTGTTCTTAATACAAACCAAATGAGAGAAATAGTTCATGAATAGAAATTGAATGAAAAATTAATATGAAAATATGAGTGTTCAATTGATGAGGGAAATTAGTCTTTACGAAAAGGAATGTTTAAGGCATCAAGCCTTTTAGATATATGGTCAAAGAAATCCTTGAGTTCCCTATAGTCTTCCTATTGGATGTGCATCATCTCATCCATTTTTGCAAGCATCATCCTCTCAAAGGGTGTAAGTGACTTATCTTCTTGTTCCTCAACAAGTGTCTCTTCCTCTTAAGTCTATTGTTCACCACTCGGACCTTCTAATTCTCCTTCTTCTCTAGCTTGCCAACCATCATTTGTTTCAACCAAACACGTCTTCTTTGAAACTTTTGCCTTAAGTTCATGTGCCTCCTTGGTGAATTCAAACAATTCCCTTTCTTTAAAAGTAGTCCAATATTTTGAAATAAACATTGCATAAGGGCATTTATAGTCAAATTCTTTCGTAGTTTGAATATTTGATATAACTATATTCCCTTGTATATTTTGCGATTGTTGGTATCATATGATGATAATTGTCAAACTATATATATAATTTCTTGAGATAGTATGATAAAGTGCTTTGAGTGATAACTATGAAAACTCATGTTATGGATTTAAGATTGCCATGATGCATGATGCCTATCTGCATGAGATATGGATGAAGTGATAACATGGTACAAAAGTAGGATTTGAAATATCAAGGAAATCTAGTCTAAGTGGGATAGGATTCTCCAAGTGATAGGTTAAGTAAAGTCATATGCATCCTATGTAACCATGCATCACGAATATGCATATATGTTTTTCTTGAAAAATGTTGTTATGTTAACTAGAGAGGCAATGAATGAGTTGTAGTATGACTTTGGCCTTGGGGATATTATCTGATTTGGAATCTTCGTGTGGCTCGTGTTAATCCTATGGATTGGAGTATCCTTGTAAGACTAGGTAACCTTAACATGATACTAACAATTACATCTTGATTGAATGTTAGTGTGAAATCAAGTGGCTTGTTGATTGCGTGTCCTCTTGAACTTTTTTCTCAAATATTTTGAATGGCACCATATGCATATAAGAATAGAAGTTCGACAAGCATTGCATTGCATTGTACATTATTGTGAATGTGTTTAACCCAATTAATTGTAAAGACAATGATATGTGTGTATGTGTATTTCATTAATGATTAATGTTATGCCATATTTATATGTGAGTATTATTATGGTTACATGTAGTGTATATTGAGGTTAATGGCACGAGGAGGGTTATGCTTAGAAAAGTGTTATGTGAGTCTTAGTCGAGACAAGTCTAAATGTAAGTGTGTATCATATTAATTAAGGGATGGGATACTGCAAGGAATAAGTCATTTAGTAACAAAAAAAAATGTGTATAAGACAAAAAACCATGGGTATAACCTCATAAACCTATTTCAATAGATATTTGTTTTCATCATTTATAATTTGCTATACCCACGATTTTATCTTTATCACTATAGATGTTAGTAACAATATTTAAGGTTCTTGGAAAAGTATTTTATCTTTTTCGACTTTATAATTTTATTTTTTAAAATCAACCTCAAATAATTTTTAAAAATACTTATCTAATTTTAAATTATTTATCTTTTATAATTTAATTCTATCTTAAAAATTTAAAGGAAAAATTTTTATTATATTTTATATTTTTTATGTCTTAAGACATTTTAGTAGGCAATGTTTTTTTTATCTTTTTTTGTTGTTATCTTTTTTCATTAACAAAGTAATGAAACTTTATCATCATGTATTTATTAATGAAATTTTATTAATAATAATAGTCTTTATTATCATTATTTTTTAAAAACTAGTATTGACTTTTATTTAAAATAGCATTGGGTTTTCTTTGTTTTTCTAAACAATTTTGTCGACATTATTTTGTACAAGTCACTTAGAACTAAAAAAATTGACCATTACTAAATAATTAAAGTACTATCACTAATAAAAAAAGAAGATGTATTTATATAAATAAATTAGTGAAAATCATAAAATTAGTTCAATCAAATAAACTCATAAAATTTAATAAAATTTTATAAGATAAATCTTTAACATATCTCTAACTACATTTTTAATTTATCTTTCTCTAAAACTTTGTACTTCATCAAGAAATTTATTCAAATTAAATCTACAAGTCTTATGCATAAAGTCTACAACTTCTTCCAAATCTAGAGTTTTTCACTCTTTCTCAAGGAATCATCTTCTCTCATTTTTCTCTCTTTTCCAAACTTGTATCATATACTTCAAACATCTCCCAAAATAGTTGTGTGTTGAATTATTTTAAAATAGAAGTTGTTTTTCCCTTCAAACTCCCTCTATTCTTCATAATACCATAAGAACCAAATCCATAGCCAAAATGATTATTCTCCATGGGAGTTATAAGAAATTTCTCAAATAAAGAGTCATGTCCTTCTTCCAAATTGACAACTACATCATTTGAATCTAAAGATGATCATGTACTGACTCGTATAGCTCATTATTTTAGCCTTAGACCCTAGTTATTATTAAGACTGAATTCAAAGTAAAAAAGACTAATGATAAACCCTTGTTTGAGTATAATTATTGACAAATTTTTATCACACCATTTGTTTAATTATTGTATTTGAATTACTTCATTTATTGAAATGAGTGTTATTTTGGTTCAGGTAGGATGAAGCTTGAAGAGAATTGAAAAGATGTCAAATAGGCAAAAAATGAGCTTCAGAACCTGAAGCATGGTCATGCTTAGTTTTATGCACTATCATGCTTCGATAAGAGGCTTCCATTTTGGAAAAGAAGCATGCTCTACTTCCTGATGCAGGGGTGTGCATGGTAGAGTAGACCTTGCTTCAAAAATGAAGCACGGTCATGCACATCACAAAGCACGATCATGCTTAATCAATGCCCTATGAAAACAAAGCAATAGGTTTTCAAGTATGATTGTGCATATCCAACACAATTGAAGGCTAAAAAAGACATATAGATAGGATAAAGACAAACTCGCATATAATCTTTTGTTTTTAATTTCATTTTATATTTTTTGAGTATGTAAGAACCTCTGGAGGAGAAATTGGTTATGGGAAAGTGTGACGAACACAACATGCACCAAAATTTATATATATTCTTGTTTCCTTTATGTCCTTTTCACTTTCACATATGATTTTATGTTTTCCACAAGTTATGGTTAGTTAAATATTTTAAGCTAGGGTTGTTATGTAGGATATATTTGTGAGCCTCTTAGAAACCATGTATATAGCCTAGAATAAATAATTAGGAAAATCTTGTATTTATTTCCAATTAGTGTAGGTATAGTAAATTAGGAAATATCCCATAATTACAAGGATTTGATTTCATAATAAGCAATCATTTTATTTCCCAATTTAGCTTACAAAGTTGTATGTGTGTATTTTTGTGTGTGTACATACATATATACATACATACATTAATTATTCTCATAATTAATCTATAAAAATCAATTCATTTTTCCTAAAATTCTAAATGGTATTAAAGCTCTCAAAATTTAGAAGGCTTTGAATGCATGACTCAAACCCTAGACAACAACCTACATTACTGTCACAAACCCTAGACGATAGCCTTCTTGTGTCTTCATTGTAAAGCATTATATTGTCCCTGCACAATTTTCTTTTTTTTTTTCTTTATCTTGTGCCTTGATAACACAATCTACCATGGCTAAAATAGAGGATAATAAATCCCAAACTTTTGAAGAGCTACAAAACATCCATTCTACCTATTGATTAAATGGGAAGAACTGCCTCAATTGGTCTCAAATCATTCACACCATTATGAGAGGAAAAGGGTAGCCGAGTCACGTAACTGATCAACTCCTTATAAAAAAGAATCCCAAATTTCAAACATGGGATAAGGAAGACTTTACCATCATGGCATGACTATAGAACTCAATGATCCTATAAATCAATGATGCATGTATGTTTCTCAACTCGACAAAGGAGATTTAAAATATGGCAGATGAGACTTACTCTAAAGTTGAGGACATTGCTCAAATATATGATATGAAGGTGAAGAATTTGGAAGCAAAAAAGGGAAACAAAATTGTCACAGAGTATACTAATCAAATGAAGTCATTATGGATGGAACTAGACCATTATAGGATCATAAAAGCTAAATGTTTGAAAGATTCAATCCTACTAGAGGAAAATATTAAGCAAAATAGAGTCTATGATTTCTTACTAGGCCTGAACATTGAGTTTGATCAGGTTGTCAAAGTTCAAATCTTGGGAAAAGATAAAGTCCTAAGGTTTAATAAGGTAGTGGCAATTACTTAGAGTAAGGAAAGTAGGAGGCGTCTAATGTTGGAGACAATAACAACTGAAAATTCTGCTATGATAACTAATGAGACCTTAGCCATGGTTGTTGAACAAAATAAAGGAGGAATAATCAATATGGAGAAGAAAAATAAGGGGTCTGGTGTACCTATTGCAACAAGCCTTGCCACACTCGAGAAAAATGTTGGAAGTTTCAAGGGAAGCCTTAGAAAGGAAATCGAGAGTTAAGGAAAAAGGAGGTTCCTCAAAAAGGGGTGAATAAGCAAATATAATCGTTGGGACTAGTGAAGAAAGTAAAGGAGAATCTATCCAACTTAATTCGAAAAAGATTCAAAAAGTAAGGTCCTTCCTTAGTAAACTAGAGAAACTAACAAGTACTTGTTTTATGGCCTACTTAGGTAGGTTTCCATTTTCTTTTGGACTCCAAGTCTCATATACAACCTTTAACCAATATTGCATACTAGATTTTAGAGCCTTTAACCACATAACACCCTTACCTTAACAGTTTTCCACATATCAATCATGTCCTAGCAACAAGAAGATTTCCATAGTTGATGGAACTCTCACAACTATAGCTGAATAAGGAGATGTCCAAATAAACCCATTAGTAACCCTAAAAAATGTCCTTCATGTTCCCAAACTATCCACCAACATGATATCCATATAGAAACTTACAAAGGATCTATCATGTAATGTTTTTTTTTTCATAACAATGCTTGTATTTTGTAGGATAAGAACCCAGGGATGAAGATTAGACATGCTAGAGAATGGAATGATCTTTATTACATGAAAACTCAAATTTGCCTAGCGAAAGTCATTCCTTCATATCTAAATATATGATGACCAATAGGGAAAAAGTTTTGCTATATCACTACTGCCTAGGACATGTATCCTTTTGAGTTATAAAAATGTTTATTTCCCTCCTTTTTATAAAAACAAAATAGATGTGGAGAATCTTTATTATGAGGTGTTTGAGCTTGTTAAGCATAAGTGTGTATCTTTTCCTATTAGTAATAAAATCAACATTTCTCCCTTTTACTTGATTCATACTGATATGTGGGGGCCCTCTAATGTTCCTAATGTATCAGGTGCTTGATGGTTTGTAACCTTTATAGATGATTGTACTCGGGTTACTTAGGTTTTCTTAGTTAAACATAAATCTAAAATCAACTTTGTTTTCTTACATTTTTTCCCAATGATAAAAAATCAAATTGGGGTTAATAGTAAAAGGCTTAGGTCAAAAAATGCTAAAGACTACGTCAATCGTATGATTAATTCCTTCTTTGTCAAAAGGTGGGTATAATTCTTGAGTCTTCTTATGTCACCCAGCAAAATGGCAATGTAGAGAGGAAAAATGGTCATCTATTATATTAAACTCAAGCCTTTCTCTTTCAAAACCATGTTCCTAAAAGATTTTGGGGGGAAGTTGTACTCACTGTCACTCACCTGATTAATAGATTGCCCTATAACGTCCTAACTTTAAAAATTCTTACGAAAGTCCTATCTTCCTTCTACCCAAATGTGGCAACTACAAATAACATTAAACCTAAAATATTTGGGTTGTGTCCATTGTTCATGTCCACAATACTGATCAGGGAAAACTTAATCTTAGGGCCTTAAGATGTGTTTTTGCAAGGTACATATCTATACAAAAGGGGTATAAATGTTATCACCCATTGTCCCAAAAATTCTTTATGTCAAGGGATGTTACTTTCTATGAGCAAGAAATTTATTTAAGCCAACCTTATCTTCAAGGGAAGTTGAGCATTTTATTTTTCCAAACTTGACATTTGGACCAGAAGTTGAAGTTGAAGCTAAAATTAAAGATGGAATTGTTGAGAAAATTCAACTTGCACTTGTGACAAGTGAGGCTAGATTAGAATAGACCATTGAAGTTGAAATTGAACTTGGACCTCATGTGAGATTCGAGAAGAATCAAGTGTACTCAAGAAGACTAAAGATCATTCCAAAATTTACTCATGTCTTAGAATACCACCTAAGACCATTACATTAGGTAACATTCTCAAATCCTTTAATTTCTAGTGATTCTATTCCTAAATTCCCAACTGCACAGGTGGAACTTGAAATGCAAAAGAACTTAAACCTCCTAATTGCACTTAAAAAAAGGAACCAGACAATGCACCAAACAACCTCTCTACAACTATACCTATTTCTCTATTTAAGGCATTATCTGACAAAAGATGGAAATAAGCCATGGACTTAGAAATTGAGGCTTTGAAAAAAAAAACAATACTTTGGAGTTAGTCACGTTACCAACTAGAAAGAAACCAATAAGTTGTAAATGGGTATATGTTGTAAAATACAAGGCTAATGGATCTATTGAAAGATACAAGGTAAGGTTGGTGGCCAAAGGATTCACTCAAACCTACAAAATGGATTACTTGGAGACATATACCCTAATTGCTAAGATGAATACAATTAGGTTGATATTATGTCTAACCACTAACTACTATTAGGACTTACAACAATTTGATGTAAAGAATGTCTTCCTACATAAAACTTGAAGAGGAAATTTACATGGAATTACCCCCATAAATATGGTAGGCAAGTTATTGCCAATATTGTTTTCATGTTCTAGAAAATATGTTGTATAGGCTGAAGCAATCACCATGGGCATGGTTTGCCAAGTTTACTAAAGTAGTGACAAGTTTGGGCTACAAACAAAGTCAAGGGAACCATACTCAATTCATTAAATACTCCAAGTTAGGGGGAGTAACAATGTTATTAGTTTATATGGATGACATTATAGTGACAGGGGTTGATAAGGAGGAGCAACAAATGTTAAGTCAATGCCTAGCCTAGGAATCTAAGATCAAGACCTTAGGAATATTGAAGTATTTTTTGGAGATCAAAGTGGCTTATTCCAAAAAAGGGATTTTCATATCCCAACAAATATAGAATTGGGGAATGTAGAGGAAGATGTTGTTGACAAAGAGATGTACCAATGACTAGTGAGAAGACTCGTATACTTATCTCATATTAGACCAAATATTGTATTTGTTGTGATTATGATTAGTTAATTCATGCACCAACCAAAGGAGATTCACTTACAAACATTCTTACTAAGGGACTAAACAACAACAATTTGAGAAAATTGTATCCAAGTTGGGAATGGAAAACACCTATTTACCAGCTTGATAGGGAGTGTCAAAAATCGTGTACATAGCCTGTGATATATAATTAGGAAAATCTTGTATTTATTTCCTATTAGTGCATGTTTAGTAAATTATGAAATATCCCATAATTACAAGTTTGATTTCAGAATAGGTTGTCATTTTATTTTCCAAATTAGTTTACAAAGTTACACACAAACACACACGATGTATTCTCAAAATTAATATACAAAAATCAATGCATTTTTCCTAAAATTCTAAAGAATCTCAATTCTCCTATTTTAATAAAATTACTATTTAGTCACTTGATTAAATTATTATGTTATTTTTCATTTTATTTGGGACTAATCATCCCAAAATCTAATTGATCGATTGATTATGATTAATTAACATCAACTAATTAACTTAAGTAATAATTGGGTTCCTAAGACTTGTATGAAAAAACTAGTCATGGAAACTTCTAATCAAATTAAGTCCATTAATTTACCTCTCATACTTAATTATTCTCTTATATTAGATACTAAATGAACAACTAGAGAATAAAATAAAGAATAGGACTTTAAAAACCAAACAATTCTATTAGTCAATTTTTAGAGGCAAGATTAGTAATTGAGAGAGTAATTATAGTTTAATTAAAATAGAAATTAGGGAGAACACAAAGATATGTTTGAAATCACAACCCTAGGTCTCTAAATCTGTTAAACCTTTGGAATTTTTACTTGGCAAGAAGAACATTAGGAAGATGAAGCTTGGAGAGTCACTAAAAGATCCAAGAAAAAAAGGCAAGAGAGATAAAAAAATAGAAATAAAGAATAAAAGAGAAGAAGAAGAAGAAGCGATTAAGCAAGAAGGACCAGCCTATAAGGAGAAAGGTCCTCTCTCAAAAGAGAAGAAGGAAAAAAGGACTAAGATGAGGAATGAAAAGAATGAATCAGAAGAAAGAACTTTTAATAAAAAGAAAAGTCTCATGGTAGAATAATTCCTTAAGAGATAGAAAAAAAATATGTTAAAATAGCTTCTAAAAAGAGATTAGAAACACTTAAAGAATCTAAAGAAGGACTTGAGAATAAAAGTAGGTCAAGAGAAAACGCTGATAAGAGACAAAGAAAATCAATAATGACTAATGAAGAAAAACTATTTCTAGAAGGAATAGTTGAAAAGATTTTGAAAGAAACAAGGATGGAAGACACTACTATGGAAAAAGTAGTAGGAGAAGAAGAAGCTTCTAAAGTAGTACATGAAAAAATTATTACAATTCAAAAGTTAGAATGAAAATTTGACTCAAGGGAAGCAAAAGCAAAGGATTAGAAGGAGACAAATGAAGAAGGTAATCTTCATATATCCTAATCTTAACCTTGTTTTTAATAATTACCTTCTAAAGGAAAACCTACTTTTAAGACCTCATGAAGAAGGTATGCCTAGAAAAGAAGTAGGTGAAGACAAAATAATATTTTCTAAAGAAGAAAAGCAAGCACCTTTAGAGGAAGAGATGACTGTGGAAGAAAATAAAGAAGACAATGTTGATCCATAGGCAATATAACTTGAAGATAAGCAGTGGAACAAATATTTAACTAAAATATTTTTATTAGTCTTGATGAATTGGGTATTTATTTTTTATATATACAATTAAGCCCAATAAAAATTGTTAGGATAGGTTTTGATATCATCTTATAATTGAATCATGAATTTAACTCAATTTTACAAAACTAGTTTATAATGTGAGAGTTATTATCACTTATTATATACATTAATTTGATCATATCTCTAGTTGATGTGAATCACAATTATAAGATTAGTAAAAGCTTACTTATATTTTAAGATAATAGTGCACTAGAACACTAAAAATTGCAGATTTTATTAGTGTAGATAACATTAAATTTTAATACACTGTTGGGTTACTACTACTGCGTAAACTAAGATGATAATTGCAAGGAAAAAATAAAGGAAATTAAAAGAAAAACATAATTACATTAATGTTATTCTTCTTGTTCTTTCCTAGTGTCATACATGTGAATATATATTAGGGCAAGTCACAGCAGAAAACATAGTCTAAAAGTATCCAACAAGGGCCGACAAAAGGTCCATCAACTGCTAATTTTTAAAAGACTAAAAAAATCCAAATTAAATGTAATTTTTTAGTCATGCTGATGGTTGAGTCTTTCTTTTAGGCCTGTCACAGCCCACTGTTTGCTGCCCTTGTACCGGCCCATTAACACACCGAAATTAATGTTCTACTTAATATTGAATTTGAAACTACAAGTTTATAATGCATAAAAAAATTGATATACAATATTTGTGGTGCAGAGTGCTGCGAAAAGTACATTTCCAAATTAGAAACCTCTGAAGTCTAAATAGAGCGATTCCCAAAAGTTATAGAATTTTACTTTTGTACGAGGAATTTAAAATTGACACCATTATCGTGAACAAAGCAAGGAATTTTTCCATCCATGGGTATTAGCAAATGAAAATGCTTGAAATACAGTGTACAGTGACTAAAGTCCAATCATATATCTTTTACTACATAAATGGGTATACAATGTTAGAGTAAACCAGAATCTATGTGCCATGAACAAATGTACACTAATTTGTGGTTCAAATTTCATACATTAATGGCTTGTACCTATCACATAGCAAAAGCTGCAGCTAAGTATTGACATTACAGGGTATATGCTTTTGTTTGATGGGTGAAGAAACAATGTGACACAGCATGTATGGTACAATAATTGGCTTCCAGAAACTTTGACGAGACAAAGAAAGTTGTACGAGAAAAGCCATTTCTTTCCTAAAGCCGCAGTGTTGTTACATCATGGCTGGGCATTGATGCTGCAACACATTCAAACCCTTTCTCTAAGCTGTGTCGGTGTGTGTTTGGCCGAAAACTATGAAAATCAATATCCTATTTCCATTAAGATAAATTATCATTGTGTGGTGAAATTTGAAGGTATTCCCTTGGCGTGTTGACTTTCCATCTCAAGAACCATTAAGGATTTCTGCCTCTGATATCGGTTTCTCTTGGCGGCTAACGCTGCATGAGAAACGAAAAATAGTCGACAGTTAGCAGCGGGTTTAAGCATCAAACATGTCAGAGATCATTCTAAAACCAAACATTTATTGTTATATTAAGGAATTTAAATGGAGAAAAAACTTACACAGGTGTTAATATGTGTTGATGTCTAATTAGAATTAAAATTTCACTTTGATAATAAACTTTTTATTTTGTATTACCGAGATGAAACTTTACTTTTAATTAAAAAAACAGCACATACAATTCCTATATAACTTTGTGTAAGTTTTGTCCTTTAGATGGCTCCTTACTGAACAATAAGATTTAAATACAAAATGTGTCTATTAGCACTCCTAAATGTTCCTTATTACTTCTATTTAAGTAATTTTTTTGTCTAAAATATCCTTTTCATCTTTTTAATTAAATTAATGATAAGAGTATTTTAAATAAAAAAATTCTCAAATAGAAGTGACAATAGACACGTGGGAGTGATAATAAACAAATAGGAGTAGCAAGGCATGTGAGACTTCAATACATATTGGCGGGTACTATGTACAAGGCTACTACAAAAGATGGACTTAAATTGTTTCTCCTTACGTAGATTATTGGCTCCAATGAGTTAAAAAGCAAAGCATCTTAAGTATCAATGGCCGAAATGGTAAAAACTCAGTTAAAGATAGCAAAGATGTGCAACGAAGTAAAAATATAAAAATAGTGACGAAAAAAATCCTAGCAAAAACGTCCAAATTATTAAAAGTTACAGAAATTTCTAATGATTTGACAGTGAATTTGAGAGCGCATTTTGTTGCCAACAAAAAACAAAAACATAAGCTTTTAATAATCTCCAGGGTGGAAGTGATATCCATATACAAGGAGACAAGTTCTAATGTGGTGTATTTTTGTTTGAAGATACTATAAGCCTAATTGCAGAAGTACGCAGAAAATAAACCTCGTTCTTAATGCAGTAAAAATATACAAGACAAATACATAGTAGTATTGCTCTAAGTAACAACTTAAAAAATGGAAATCATCAAAATATTCAGATTAGGTCCTCTTCAATGAGTTGATAACGAATCTACAAGAATCATTTGAATTTAACACTCAAAAATTTAACTAAATGATAAAATAGAAAGCCTGAAATATAATTATATTGGCTGCACAGTACACACGGCCCAGTATAGAGCCAAAAAATTGCAATAATTACGTGACAAAGTACGTTGCAATAGATGAATGTGGACAGGCAAAAATGTCAAAATACACATCCACCAAGAATAATACACGGACAGTGTTGGCAGGAAAGACATCATTTAGATCGAGGACATTCATTAAAAAGCATGGAGAGGACGAAGACAATATGATGGGATATCTGCTTTACCGAAACAACAAAATACCCAGTCCAAAAGACTCGAATTACCAATGTAAAATAGATGAATAGAAGACAGTGTAAAATGGTGTGGGGGCTACATTTAAAATGGATTTATTGACAAAACCATTATTAATGTGAGAAATCTTGAATCTTGATTATTTTCTTCTGTCCTTCTTGAGGGCCAAATTTGGTTTTATGATGGGAAGGTTGGGTATGAAAGCCACATGTCTTTTGTTAAGTTTGATGGATAGATACTGAATGAAACCAAAAGATTTACATATAGTTTTCACTAACCAAGACACATTCACAATAGTCAATAGTGGATACCGGGACAGAGCTGCCACCACCCAAAATCGCTATAACGGGATTGCGGTTGCCAGCCAACCGCTATTCTGTTTTTTTTTGGGTACTTATTTTGAAATTTTTTAATATATATATATATATATTGTTTTCCTAGACTTATATATATATATATATATATATATAGTTTGTATTATATAACAATATATGTATTTGTTTAATAATATTTTATATTTTTTTTACTTATAATATATATTTCTTATTATTATATTATTTATAAATTGT
>JAMLFT010007546.1:0-14679 GCA_026544285.1 Pachyrhizus erosus | reverse complement strand
CCGATCTATAATAATAATAATAATAATAATAATAATAATAATAATAATAATAAATAATAATAATAATAATATATGAATTTCAAGTACTTGCACACAAAAAGATAAAAACAAAACATAAAATTAAACCTGTATTTTCGTCCATAAAAATTAAATAACTTTTATCGTGTTTTAATAAATTCTACCCTCTTCCTCAAAATAAGATTACACCATTTTTTTAACATTCATATCCAATTTTATTCTATTTAAGTATTATCCAAAATGTTTTCTCGTATTATTGTGACTTAATACACGTGTATCTTTATCTACAAAAGTTAGGCATAGTATGACCACCTAATGGTAGAATATTGTTTTCTCTCCTCTTGTGAGAACTTTGTTACGTGTGTGAGGATTGCGAGAGCCATTGATTATTTTTCAATGGAAAAATTGCCGATAGTAGAAGAAGAGGAAAATGGAATAGTTTTTTCATGTGGAGGAAGAGAAAGCTGATCAGGCAGACTTATCATTATGTTTTGTGGGAAAATTTCTCACTAATCGGTCGTTAAGGACGAATATTATGAAGGAACGTATGGCAGTTGTGTGGAAGATAGAATTGTCAACAATAACCTGTCTGAAAGATCACTTCACAAGTTCAAACTGCAAGAAATTTCACCTAGTTATAGCTATGGAGTTAAGGGGATCTTCTTGAGTAGAGTTGCCTACCAACTGGGAAAAGTAAGTCAAATGCATGCTGTAGTAGTGCAGTTAGGAATTAGTTTTCAAAGAATAAGAATTAGATGTTGAAAAAAAAAACTTATAATTTTACTAAATTAAGTCTTGAAATTGTGATTTCAATTGAAGAGATTTTCAAACATCATGTTTAAAATTTAATTGTTAATTTCCATGTCTAATTTTGTATGCCAATCAAACGCTTAGAAGATATGTTAAAAAAACATATGAAAGGATATGTTGCCAATTTTGTTAATCTAATTTATACCGAATATTACGCTTCATACTGGAATTAAATGATAGTTATCACGTATAAAATTATTACACATCTAAATTTATAGGATCAAATTCAAAGACAAACTGCAGTTCATGAATCACCAGTCTTTTTCTTCCCAGTGCCCTGGACAAAAGGACACAGAAGCTCTAACGGGGCGCAAACGGCAATTTATCAATAACACCAAAGTTGAACGTCAATTATTTGACCAACCCATAAAATGAATGCTTACAGATTATCAGAATCTAATACTGGTTTCATATCATTATTTTACTTGCTTCATGAAGCCATCCGGTGGTCAACAAAAATAGCTAAGAGGGTTTTGTCGTCTAGGTTTTAATGCAGACACTCATGGGTACATTTAATTACAGATAGTTAGAAATTATCATCGTTGCAAGTTGCCTTGAGTAATCACATAATGGATCGAGAAAGTTGATTCTTTTGACTAATAAGTTTAGAGTTATTAATATCGTATTATGTGAGATTTAATTGTTACATTACTATAGTAATTTCCTTTGTTTTGAACTTTAGTGCATGTCACAACATTCATGATATATATATATGGTGATTTTAGAAAAGTTTAGCCTTCCAAAAATAATCACTAAGCTTTTCTAAAAGTAGCAAAGATGTTCATGAACTCATTTTTAATATTGTGTGATTGAACACTTTCTTTTAAAATGATGATTTATATTTTTAAAAAAACACCACAAAATGATGTCAAAATATTTATTCTCAAATGAAGAATAAGGTTCTCACTAACTTTAATAAATTAGTTTAGGATTACAAATGTCATATTATAAAAAATCAAGACTAACTTAGCATAAAACTATGACAAAAATTAAAATATTGGTTATTTTGTACAGAACGTTTAGAAGGTTTTGGCCACTACTGGTGTTAAGCATGTAAAAAAAGGTTCGTTAGTCATTGAATTCTTTACTTCAAGTAGCCACTCAACAAAAGAGTTTGTAGTCAATGAACTTATGTTAAAAAACTTCTCTTAAATTAGCTAATTTGGTTTTAATAAGAAACACAATGAAGTTGCTACGGATAAATCGAAAGATTCAAAAGGTGTTAAAGGTAGGTCACTTATCTCATGAAGAAAAAAGGTGACTATGACACATGAAAGAATAGATCTAAACCTAAAAAGATAATGGGGTTTCACAACATCAAATTAGCCAGGTTTCTCATTTAGTTTTTTGGTAAAATTGTTATTCATCATTACTTCTTATGTAATAATTCAAATTTTAACTAACTAGAATGTAGGTGATAAGTGACTTACAATTTCCTTTCCCCTTCACTTTGTTGTTAATAGTTATATGCAACCCTATTGTTTACCTTGGAAACTCATCCCAAGGACTTGAAGATTCCTGTACCTATCAAGAAGGTAAAAACTTTTGCAAAGATCTCTAACGATTAATTTTGTGTTCTATGTTGACTGTTTGCTAAAACATAATCATTTATTGAAGAGAAGTATTATATTGATAGAAGCTTGGTGTTATTATTAGAGTTACATCATGAACTCATTTCAACTTATGAATTGGAAATTTTAGTCATATATGTATTTTATGTTTATAGTAATACATTTGTCAAACTATTTGAGGTTAAAAAATTGTTTACTTGGTGTATATATAATTATTCTTTAAAGAAATAAAGACAACTTATGTTATTGTAATTAATCCTATTGCTAGCATTTTAGATGCCTTTTCGATTTCTAGACTTCTTTAATAAATTTGATTGGAGTAACTATTGCATTAACTTGTGAGGACTAGTGTCTATTAGTTCACTTCCCAATATGAAATGTATGTAAAAAAAAAATGTTGTATTCATTATATCTACTAATTATAGCTTATGTTCTCTAAAAAAACTTTCAAAGAATATCTTAACACAAATGTGATGAACCCAAGAATATTTTTTTTCATATACCTCATATATTAGGAAGTGAACTAATAGGCATTAGTCCTCACGAGTTCATGCTATAGTTACTCTAGTCAAATTTACTGAAGAAGTCCAGACATCAAAAAATTACCTAAGATATGTTAATAATAGGATTAATTACAATGATAAAAGCTTTTCTCGTATGTTCTTCATAAGACATAATTATATATACACCAAAACAAACGAGTTTTTCACCTTAAATGGTTCGACAAATGTTTTACTCTAAATATGACATATATATATGACTAAAGTTTCTAATGCATAGGTTAAAATGAGTCTATAGTGAGATCCTAGGATATGACTCTCATAATAGCACCAAACTTTCATCAATATAATACTTCTGAATAAATGATTTTGTTTTATCAAATAATTAACATGAAACACAAAATTACTTGTTAGAGATCTCTGCAACAGCTTGGCTAGCTTATTTTAATAAGCTTATTGAATAGTTTATAAACAAAAGGTGCTTTGATAAGATCAAATAAATTCTTCCATGTGTTCCCTTTGCGAATTGTGGTGCTATGACATAAGAATAAGGTTACAATTACCAAACTGCTAAAAATAATAAATGATGACCAAAATTTGGGATTAGAAACTTGTTAATGTGAATAAAAGAAATTCAATGCTTGAATAAGGTTTGTGGATTTTCAAATGTGGCTTTCTGCAACAGAAATTGCTAAGTCTTCCGATACATGTCAAACTCCATTGCTAATTCTTCCAATACATGTCAAACTTCATATTCCTATTGGCATTTTTAAATCCTTTGCCATTTCAATGAAAAGCTCGCAATTGAGACAAAGGTAAATTCTGGTTGCTCAGTTGTCAACATTGATATTTAGCATTATTTTCTCTCTCTCATGAATCTAATGCATTTATTTGCCATTTGGATGAGCTGATGCAAGATCGTGGGACGTCAGAGTTTATCCCTTCTATTTTTGGTTCTTATGCCTATATAAATCTAGGTACATCATTTTATAATTGAAAATATTTAATTTGTGACTTTTATTGTATCTCGCGAAGCATGTGTTCATTTAATTGCAACATATTAACAATCACACTCTACATAGCTTGTCGTATTAGTTTTCTCACTGCCTTTCCATGGAAAATTAATGGTCTCAACCTTATGCTAGAATAAAGTTGCTTCTAAGCCAAAAGTTCTAAGTTTTAGTTATACTCTGGATACCAAGTAAGAGATGAGAGAGAGAGAGTGAAAAGTGAAGGTAAGTGGTAGAAATCAAGCCAAGGAGATGGAAAATGAGCAGATCGAACGAGGTCAAGACTAACAAGATTACAACTGAGCCTAGTCATGTTAGAGCATTAGGTGTAAAGTGGAGTAAAAGCAACATGGACAAGAGGAGTTTTATTAATAGTACGTTCACTTTCTACTTCTCTAACTTCCAAATAATTGGGGAGTAGAGGCATTTTGGAAGTTATTCAATAGGTGTGCAAGAGTGATAGATATCTATTTACCAAAGAAGATGAAGTCTAGATAATTATTTGGATTTGCCAAGTTTAGGGAAGAGACAAATGTGAAGATAGTAGAGATAAGATTGGATAAAATATGAAATAAATCGTACAAATTAAGGGTGAACCTTGCTAGATTTAACAGAGACCAAATGGAAGCAATTGATAAGAGGCAGGTGCAAAATTAGAGAGATAGGGTGTATTCAAAATGAGTCACTTCGGGAGTGCGTTATGCTGATGATGTGAAAGGAGTCATGAGATAAGAATGGAAGCTTAAGGAGTTAGTGAAAGTGAGGAAAGAGTTTCAAGAAGATTGTAAAGGGATGGTGTTAATGTGGATAAAGAGAATGTGAGGTGGCTGGACATTTGTTCAGTGGGGGACGTGCATGATCCAAACAGGTTGACATAATACAAGCTTGGTTAATGGGGGAAGGAATCATTTCGTTGAAAATATCTCTAGTGGAGGAAGAAAGGTTTAAATTCAACTGAATGATAGGGAAAAGATTGACGAGTTGATTAAAGATGCTAGTGTCCTTTTGGGAAATTGGTTTGGCTATATTTCTAAATGGTCGCCGATAGAAATGTTTAGAGAATCATATACGTGGCTTAAGTGTCAAGGGTTTCCATTACATGCATGGATGGAGGAGGTTTTTAACTTATTGTGCCTAATTTTGGAGAGCTTATCACTTTGGGTGCTAATACTTGTTTTTGTAAAAGATTTGATTTTGCAAGGGTGAAGATTATGACTACTTATTGGAGCCAATACGAGTGGTACAGATTAGAAACAATGAAATTGTTTACTCGATAAGAATAGTTGAGTAACTTTTTTTCCTGTACAATTCACTGGTGTGTAGGTGCAAAAATAGGGGAAGATATGTATCAAAAAATTATTTTAAATTGCTAGAATATAAGGATGAGTTGGTTCATTCAAATTCCATGCGAATGAGATTAGCCAAAAAAAAAGGGTTCTAAAATGAAGTGTCGAGAAAAGCAAAAGGAGAGTAGTGGAGGATAGTGGAGGATAGTGGAGCCATAGTAAATAGACAAGTTTGGAAGTTAGAAGGATCTTCACTTCAGGAATATAAGTACAGATAGCACTATCAGTCACCAAACAAGGACCTATTGAAACAGCAACGCAAAGGCGATAGGTGGGAAAATTGTTGGGAATGGTTTGTCAAGGTAATGAAGAAAAGGTGGTATTAAAATTGGAACAAATGAAACTTAGGAATAGGAAGGCGGTAAAAAAGGGAGGGGAATAGAATGAATGGATAACTAGGGGAAGTGGGATGGGTGAAAGGGAAAGGTGTTGTATAAAGTAAGTGTTTGTATAAACTAAGTGTTTCTGAAAATCTTAGCAATAGTGAGTGTAAAGAATTCCAATATGTAATTAATAATTTATTATCAATAATTTATTTTCTAATTCACATACTCTTACTCCTAAATACATTTTACTTAAGAATTAATTGTCAAAAGTTTTAAGGGAAAATGATTTATTAAAAACTCATATTGATAAGCAGCTAAATGAAAATTATGTTTTACACTACACTAACATGCACGTATCAATTAGTGTAGAATAGTTTAAGATTAAATCATTCGAGAATGATTTGCTTTTGAAGGAAAATCAATTTTTAAAAGAAAAAGTAAAACAATTAACTTTTGATCTATCCAAGTTTTCGAACAACTCAAAAGCTCTTAAATATGGTATTAGAAAAATCAAAAAGTACATTTGATAAAAATTAGTTTAGGATATTATGATATTCCATGTATGTTTGAACTTTCCAAAAAAAAGGCTAAGAAATGTACCTATTGTAACAAAAAAAGGGCACAATGTCATTAAATGTTACTATAAGAAGAAAGTTTCTAAGAGAGAACCTTCTAACATGAATGGACTCAAAAAGACATGGATAGTAAGGTATTTTTTTCTTATGCAGAATCACAACAAAGAACATAAAGGAAAGTAGATCCAACACATTGGTGGTAAGGATGGAGTCAAGAGAAGACTCCTCACTACTAGTAAAGAAGAAGAAAGAAAAAATGTTGTCATTAAAAGTAACAACTGCCAATTTAGAAGCAGAGGGATTGACAAAGCGAATTCAATTATGGTTATCCTAAAATTTTCTAGCAAAATTATGTCTAGAAAGAAGAAAGGAAACCAAACAAAAATATGCTTCTAAAGAAACTGAAATTGCCAAAAAGGTTTTAAATGATTTTTACAAAAAAATGCTTTAATGTTGTTGCACAATAATACTTTTCTTGATAAGCTTGGTAATAATATTTTTTTAAAAAAAAACTATGTGGCCTTTGTGTAAATAATTTTTATCTTGGTAATTAGATCATAAGGTTTCTCATACTACTATGAAAGCAAGCATTTGAGAAAATTAAGAAGCAAACTTATTTCTGTTAGTGAAAGAAAAAAATCATACATTTCAGTCTTTTCAACAAAAGGCTATTGCTAAAAAAATATCAAGAAGGTAGATGTCTTCAAAGTAGAATCAAAAGCAAAAGAAATTCAAGAAGCAAAAAGAACTCTTGAAGAAAAAAAAACAAGTAAAAGTTTTGAAGAAGTGAGGACAAAAGGTAGGCACAAAAACTACAAAAGATCTTTAGTAAGTGTATATTTTACTCCACTTAAATGTTAAATAATCCTTGATTAAATATGTGACTGTGTTAATTAAATGCTTATGAGTTCTAAGTGACCATGAATTCGAATATCATAAGATAAAAGAAATCTCTAATATATGTACTAAAGAATAAAAAGAAAATACTAGATTTAGAACCAAGCTTCTTGAAAAATAAGTTAGAGAGATACTGTTGAACTTTTAGTACTCTTCTTTTCTCTCTCTTCAAACCAATTTGATAATCCAAATGAAATAATCCTTTTAATACGAATTCAATATTGGAAGATAATGTCAAATACTATGTTTGATACCAAAGTGTTCATTAAAATCGAATTCTAAGAATAATTTTTCTCAAGTTGAAAATTAAATTAATTACTTGTTCAATTAAAAGGCTTGTATTATTATAACTATAAGAACAAAGTTTCAAAATTCTTATTTTTTGAATTAAAACTTCAAATTTTAAAGATCAAATTTCACAATCACAGGAACCAAACATTGTTCTTATAAAAAAAATTAAATTGAATTATTTATATAAAAAATAATAACTAAACTGAATTCTTTGTAAACAAAACAAAACTGTACCAAACCATCAAAATTTAACTATTTTTATAAAATAGTAAAAATTCTCTTACTTTTAATATTAATATAGTTCAGTTTGGTTCCAAAATAGTTGAATTTGATTCAAAACATAAAACCACAAAATAGTTTACAAATAATTTTCCCATTTAATTGAGTTCTCACACAATTCTGTTGACCTCAACTTTTTTCAATATCCATAACGACTACAAAACAGGCACAATACAAGAGTATAATGTATATATCTCTTTCCCTACTCCCAACTAAGACCGTACATAACCAATTACAGGCTAGACCAGTCTGCTAGGATTAGGAAATTGATTTCCACTCGGTGCTTCCTCTACAAGAAAAGTCTATTTTAGTGAGGGTTTATTAACGGGGGTTAATTCTCACAGTCCAAGTAAATTATTCAGAGTCATAATTAATAAAAACAACTGCTTGTCTTAGTAAAACTTGGAGCTGAAACGAAAGCACTCAATCTCTATTTATTACTTTCTAAAAATCTTGATATCCCTCCAACGAGATTCCATGTAGTTGGAAGCACCATTCAGTGCATAAAGCCCAAACTTGAAGTGGTGAGTTCTGGCTCCACGGCCAGGTCCATCATACCTGAGATCATTCCTCCCATTAATATAAACCTTCACGTTGTTGGCACCCACATCATGGATCAAGTTAAACCGGAACCACTGATTGTAAATGTTTGATTGCAGAGTAGGCGCGGTCTAATGAAAGAGAGAACCACTATAGTCCCTACTCTGCGAGGTTGTGGCAGAGGTGACTCCACCGAACACTTGCTGGATACACACCCCGCTTGTGCCATTAGGCACGTAAAAATACCCTTCAAGTTGCCACACACTAGATGTATAATCATATCCCTGCAAAGTCAAAACTTAGGCTGATGGTACATGTTAGCTTCTTAGTGGAAATCGTAAAGCAATCTCTAATATTCATTTTCTTACACACTCTTGTGTCTATTGAAATTTAGGAAAATTATAAAATCATGAGTAGAATTAATGAAATAATAAATAAGAAGTACAAAGATATCATATTTTTTAACAAATAATGTGAGGGTAGTATTTCTCATAAATGAATGATTAAATATTTAAGCTGAGACTTTGCGCTTACAGTGACACGAATCTCACATGATGGCACTTTGTCCGTGGAGTATAGCCAAAATCTGTGCGCTCCATTTGAAAAGCTGTAGCACTGCTTGTCTGGAACTTGGAAGTTTGAGTTATTTAATGGAAGATGGGTGAACCCAGCTGTGCCTGCGGGATCGAGTTCGACGGAGAGAGTGATCAGAGTCAGACAGATAATTAATGGCAAAAGGGTTAGATGCAAAATGGGTTGCGGCACCGGCACCATTGTTGCATATCGAAGATTATTAGCTATTTTTCTTTGAATATTAAGTGGTATGTGTGAGGAAGGCTTGATATATGCGTAACATTTTTGTACGACTATATATAGAGCATCGAGAGTCAAATGGTTGACATGAGCTTGGCTGATATTGCAGGTTATTGATTGATTTCTTGCTCTACATATTTTATTTTATCGTTTACTTTTTAAAAACTAAGAAAGTGATACTTTAGATTTCAACGATTAAATGGGAATTATCATGTATAATATTATTACTCGTCTTATAAGTTTATAGAAGCAAAATTCAAAGACGTACAAACTGTAGTTCACGATTGATCTTTTTCTTCTCAGTGCACTGGACTGAAGCACACGGCAGCTAACACCCAAGTTAACTTTTATTATTTGACCAACCCATAAAATAAATGCTTACAGATTATCAGAATCTAATACTAAGTTTCGTATATCGCTATTTTAGTCTCTTCTTGAAGCCATGTATGGAGGTCAACCAAAAATAGGTAAGAGGTTTTTGTAGTCTAGGTTTTCAATATTGCAGACTTATTCAAACGTATATATAGTTAAAGATTGTTAGAAGACAATCGCAAGTTGCCTTGGGTAATCACGCAATAGATCGAGAAAGTTAATTCTAAACATTCAATATTCACTAATGAATCTGTGCTATTACGAAAGGAATTATGAAATTGAAAGGACTCCAACATGTTGTAATTAGTTGTTTTTATTATTTCTGGTTTTTTATTATTGAAGATGTGTAAATGCAAATTGGTTATTTTACATAGTCATCCACGCAGATCATGTAAATAGTGGGGTAGTTATATAGGTCATGTTAATAGTGGATTAGTGTGTTAGTTATTGTTTTTGGTTATATATATAGTGATACAATTTTTCAATAAAATATTTTTTCTCAAAATAACATTATACTTTTAACAATTGGTATCAGAGCTAGGTTATTGGGGTATGATTTGGAGTGAATGTGTGAGGGAAACAATGAGTGTGAGTTAAGAAAGAAATTGCAATTTCTTTTAGATAACAAAAAAAGGAGTTGAGAAAAATGGCAAAAGGTGGTAGCAATAGTTTCATGCAACCTACTATTCCAAGGTTTGATGGTCAGTATGATCATTGGACAATGTTGATGGAGAATTTTCTCCACTCCAAAGAATATTGGGATCTTGTTGAGAATGGAATATTGGTGGTGGCAGATGGTGTAAAGACTACGAAGGCACAACACAAATTGATAGAGGAACAGGAATTAAAGGACTTAAAGGTAAAGAATTACTTTTCCAAGCAATAGATCGTGAAGTTCTTGAAACAATCCTTAAGAGAGACATTGCAAAAAAATATATGGGATTCAATGAAGCAAAAAGTTGAAGGTTCAACCAAGGTCAAAAGAGCACAGTTACAAGCATTATGCAAAGATTTTGAGATTCTTAACATGAAGGAAGGAGAGACACTGAATGCATATTTTTCTTGTACACTAGCCATAACCGAAAAAATGAAGGCTTATGGTGAAAGTATCAGTGAAACAGTCATTACTACAAAGATTTTGAGATCAATGGTTTCAAAATTTGATTATGTGGTATGCTTAATTGAAAAATCTAACAACTTAGACATAATGACTATTGATGAGCTTCAAAGTAGTCTTCTCATTCATGAGCAAAAGATGAGAAGTCGTGGTGAAGAAAAGCAAGTTTTGAATATCTCTCACAAAAATAAAGTAAGTAGAGGTAGAGGTCGAGGTAGCAGCAACAATGTAGAGGTAGAGGTAGACGTCGAGGTGGCAACAACAGTGTATCTAAAGGAAGACGAGGTAGAGGAAAGGGAAGACAATTCTTTAATAAAATTGTTATTGAGTGTTTTAAATGTCATAAGTTAGGACATTTTCAATATAAATGTTTTGATTGGGAGAAAAAGGCCAACTATGCTAAATTGGCAAAGGAGGATGATAAATAATTGTTATTAATGCCTTACATTGAACTCAAGTAAGCCAAGATGGAAGAGGAGTGGTTTCTTGATTCAGGTTGCAACAATCACATGACTGGAAACAAAAGGTGGTTCTTAGAGTTTGATGGAAACTTTAGCCAAACTGTAAAACTTGACAATAACACCAGAATGATTGTTATGGGAAAAGGAAGCATTCGTATGCAAGTGAATGGATTTACACAAGTGATTTTCGGTGTTTACTATGTTCTTGAACCTAAGAATAATCTATTGAGCATAGGGAAACTTCAAGAAAAGGGCTTCTTTGAGGACAAACAGAGGTGGTGAATTTACCTCAAATGAGTTTGAAAATTTTTGCAAATATCAAGGTATTAGCAGACAATTGACTGCATCGTATACTCCTCAACAAAATGGAGTTCTAGAGAAGAAAAATAAAACAATAATGAACATGGTGCACTCTATGTTGGCGGAGAAGCAAGTTCCTAAAATATTTTGGCCAAAAGTTGTTAAATGGAGTGTTCATATTCTTAATAGATGTTATACTATTGTTGTACATAGCAAAACCCTAGAGGAGGCATGGAGCAGTGTGAAGCCAACAGTTGATTACTTTAAAGTTTTTGGATGTGTAGCTAATGCACATATTCTACACCAGAAAAGAAGCAAGTTAGATTACAAGAGCAAGAAATATGTTTTCTTAGGAGTAAGTGATGAATCAAAGGCTTACAAATTATATGATCCACATTCTAAGAAAATAATCACTAGTAAGGATGTGATATTTCAAGAAGATGAATGCTAGAATTGGGGTAGAAGCAAAGAAGAATGTAGACTAGATGTTTTAAAGTGGAAAGATGATGATGAAAGTAACATTGAAGAGGAAGTAGAATACAATGAAGAAGGAAATGATGTTGATATAAGAACCTCAACTGAAAATGTTTCCCTCCTTAATGAATCAAATGAGGAAGATTCACCAAAAAGTGGTTCTCCTTCTAGTGAATCAAATGAGGATGATTTACCAATACTAAATGAAGGGAGGGTAAGAAGAACACCATCTTGAATGATAGACTTTGAAATAGGTGAAGGTTTATCAAATGAAGATGGTTTGAATGCTATGATAATGCTCACTGAAGATGATATACTTACTTATAAAGAAGCTATAAAGAACAAGTAGAGGGATGCGATGATGGCAAAGCTTGACTTAATAGAAAAGAACAAGACATAGGAGCTAATTGCTTTACCAGAAGGAGTGAAACCAATTGGCGTTAAGTGGGTTTTCAAGACTAAACTTAATGAGAATGGAGAGGTAAACAAGTATAAGGCAGGACTAGTGGTGAAGGGGTATGCACAACAATACGGAGAGAATTATACTGAAGTTTTTGCTCCAGTTTCTAAACTTGACACCATTCGATTAATACTTGCTTTGGTAGTACAAAACAGTTGGGATTTTTGTAGCTAGATGTAAAGAGCACATTCCTTCATGGTGAACTCAGTAAAGAAATCTTTGTACAACAACCATTGGGATATGAGAAGAAAGGTGAAGAAGGCAAAGTTTACAAGCTAAGAAAGGTATTGTATCGCTTGAAGCAAGCACTAAGGGTATGGTATAGCAAGATAGAGGTTTATTTTGTCCAACAAGGTTTTGAAAGGTGTTGAACACACTATTCATAAAGTCGAAGGAAGTAGGTAAAATTTGAATAGTAAGTATTTATGTTGATGATTTAATATATATTAGAAATGATAAAAGTATGTGTGATGATTTTAAGAAATCAATGATGTTGGAGTTTGACATGTTTAATTTAGGGAGGATGAGCTACTTTCTCGGAGTTAAGGTGGTACAAAAGCTAGATGGGATTTTTATGTGTTAGAGAAAGTATGCTCGTGAAATTCTAGCAAGGTTTGGAATGAATAAAAACAATTTAGTGAAGAATCCTATAGTCCCAGGCACGAAGTTGACAAAGGATGAAAATGGAACCAAAGTTGATGAAACTTTGTTTAAACATGTAGTTGGTAGTCTGATGTACTTAACTGCAACTCGACCTGATCTAATGTACAAAGTGAATCTTATTAGTAGATTCATGTCATGTCCAATTGAATCTCATTAGCTTGCAGCAAAAAGACTATTAAGGTATTTGAAAGGTACAACCGAGCTTGGAATTTTCTACAAAAAGGATAATTACACAAAGTTGGTAGCTTACACTGATAGTGATTTTGCTAGTGATTTGGATGATCAGAAGAGTACTTCTAGCTTTGTTTTCTTACTTGGTTCTAGAGTTATTTTGTGGTCTTCTAAGAAACAACCCACAATGACATTGTCTACTACTGAGTCTAAGTACATAGTTGTTGCATTTTGTATTTGTCAGTGGGTTTGGTTGATAAGGGTGTTAGAGAAACTTTGTCACAAAGAGGAAAAGTGTATCCTGATTTAGTGTGACCATAGATCTACCATAAAGTTGTATAAGAATCTAGTTTTTCACAGCAAAAGCAAACATATTGATATAAGATTTCACTTTCTTAGAGATTTAACAAGAGACAAAGTTGTGGAGTTAAGCTATTGCAATTTTCTAGATTAGGTTGCAAACATAATGACAAAGTCTCTCAAGTTAGAACAATTTTTTAAATTACGAAGTATATTAGGAATGTTTAATATTTCAGCAATAAACTAAATGCTTTTAGCATGTAGTTTAAGAGATGGAATGTTGTAATTAGTTGCTTTTAATTAGTTGTTTTTACTGTTTCTAGTTTCTTATTATTAGGGATGTGCAAATAGAAATTGGTTATTTTACGTAGTTACCCATGTAGCAGATTATGTAAATAGTGGGTTAGTTATATGTAGGCCATATTAATAGTGGGTTAGTTATTGTTTCTGGTTCTATATATAGTAGTACAATTTTTTAATAAAATATTCTCTCTCAAAACAACGTTATACTTTTAACACGTGTTTCCAACCATGCATTATTTCATTTTTAGTTTTTCTTTTTTGGTTAAAAAAATTCCAATCATGCATATACATGATATGTGTGAAGCATCTTCCATATGCAATACAATATTTTGTTCTTATTTATGGTCTTATTACACGGACAGTTAGACACCTTCTCAGCTTAGACCTGAGTATAGTGAATGAGAGATTTATTTAGCTTTGTCTATCTTATAGGGTTTTCTCAAAAGTAGACTGAACTAAGAGTACGAGACACCTCTCAAATTAAAAATTACATTTAAAAGTTCTCAACCTTTTTATTTTGACTCAATATTTTTATTTTTTTGGATGAAGTATTTTGATTTAATATACATTATATTAAGAGATATATCTCGTATTATACAAGATTTTTTTAGGATAAACATAGTATATCTTTTAGTGAAGATGAACATAGTATATCTTTTAATATTTCAGCTTAATATTAAATTAAGACAGATATCCTAAAAAGATGAAATAACCAAAAATATATAACACGAATTATAAGATGCTATTTTATAAAGAATTATTAAAATTATTGTAATTTTATTTGAAGTTTTATTTTTTTATTTGTTCAATACAAAATTACTCGTTAAGATATTAAGCAATACAAATAAAGTATGACTTTACTACTATAAAGTTAAAATTAAAGTGCATATAGCTTAATTAAATTCAAGTAAGAGGGTGTTTGATAGGATAAATTTTTTAAGTTTTTTAAAAATTTTAAATTATGAATATTAAATTCTTGTATTTAATACTAAAAAATCTAACATTTTCGAGAAATCTTTTTAATTAAGTTTTTCATTAAAAAATTCTGGGTGATGGAACTGTTGGAAGATTCTCTTTCTAAT
>JAMLFT010007544.1:0-14681 GCA_026544285.1 Pachyrhizus erosus | reverse complement strand
ATAAAAAATAAAAATTAAATATTAAAATTAATTTTAATGTTTAAAAATTTTAAAATTAAAAACCGAAAATCACTCCTAACAACCCACAACTAATATATTTATAGATGTAAGTAAGAGATTGTTTTAAAAGTAGGAGAGTGATGGTGGAGTCCCATAAACTGTTATTTGGCACACATGAGTGTCTCATCCATTGAGATGGTTTGGCAACACAGCAATTTGCAACATGAAAGTGTTGACAAAGGTGTCCCTCTGTGATTGGTTCAAAGAAATCACAAGATGCAATTAACTAATGTACTCATACAGAGAAGCAATATACAAAGGAAAAGAATTTAGAATAGAAGATCACTTGTCATAGTATACCAACTGAGGTAGGTACCTTAACTCCGTCTACGTTCCCATAGCTCATCCCCAATCCAACAAGGAAAATTGCGTTAGGTCTCGACATCTTATGTAAAACTTGGTCAATAAATGCTCTGAACATAGATCACTCACGACGATTTCATCACTCCAAACTCTAAAATTGTCAATGCCGCCATTTCTAAAATCTAAACCTGGCTCTTACACTCTCTTCTTTGCTGTCACGTGTTCTCTGTATCTGCTCTTGGAACGCCGCCTGGGTTGGAGAAGTGCTTCCTTCGTCCATCATACATTACGCCGCACACTAATCGCTGTGGGTGAGAATCCAATTATTCTAACTTTTGTTTTTTTAATAACAATTATGCAAACCATTTGAGTTCAACTTAAGTTTGTTAATAATTTTATAAAATTATTTCAACTTTTGTTTTTATAAAATTCAATTTGCATCTAAAATTTGATGTACAAAGTATTCTTGAGATTAATTAAATATCTCATGAAATTAAATTTATTTTTTAAAAGTATGTTGTTAATCAAATATGTTCTTAAATTTAAAATTTGATATTCATAAAATTATTATAGGATGTATGTATGTTTAGCGAATATATTTATTTTTAGTAAAATAGTTGTTTTTAAAATATCTTATTTTTTCTTTAAAAAAACCTTATTTTTATGAAATTCCATCTTATAAACCCAGCTTTTTGTTTAAAATTTTTAGATTAAACATATACTTTAGTTTCTATACATATAATATATGTTAATCTTTTAACTTTTGTATACATTATTAACTGAGTCTTTATACATATGATATATTTTTAATTTTAGTTTTTATATAATTAAGGATTAAATTAAAAATATTACGTATAGATATCAAATTAAGTGTGTGTAAGGAGATTAATGATAAAAAAACTAAATTCGTAACATTTTTATATATATAAGAATCAATTCGATAAACTTCTGTGTATATAGACCAAATTAAAATTTGTAACACATAAGAAATAAATTATACGTTCAACTAATTTTTTATATTAAAATAAATTAATTCAAACACTAAATGATAACTTTTTTAAGTTTTATTTTATAAATCATAAGTGTTCTTAATTTCTTTATAAATACAATCTTGTTAAAATTAAATATAATTATTATTGATGATAAAAATTTTAATTTAAATATTTAACTTAATTTCGTATTTATAATTCGAACTCAAGAATTACTTATTATACTCAAGTAATCTCATGACAAAGTTTTAAATTTGATATTATATTTGTAGTACCTAATTTTCTTAATCGTTATACTTGTATTTTAAAATTTAAACATGACTCTGTCAATTTATTGAAAAAGAGAGATGAATATAAAAATATTAATTTAAAATTTAATATTTAGATTTATAATATAAAAATAAGGGAAAAAATTATATGAACTACGAGAGTGGAATCAAAAGAATAAAACAATGTCATATTTGGTTAGACCCAAATTAGTATGCTCAGTGCAATATTCCAACACCATTAGAATGTTAAAGAAAAAATTACATTCACTTTTTAGTCTCCCTTCCACTTTTTAAATAGTGATTCACTTCTCTTCTCGTTATGTATTCAATAAAAATAAAGTAACACCCATCCCCTCTTTTAGTGCTATTTAGAGAGAGTGAGTCTTTTTTAAAAACTACAGGAGGTATTAGTGTTGCTAAGAGAGTTAAAGTACAATTTTTCCACATTCTAATATTAGCTGTATTCCAATTCCCAAATTCTAATGCCAGTGGCCTTAGAAAAAAGAAACATAACTTAATACAATGATACTGGTACTAGTTATGATTTGTGAATTTGATTATTTGAAGTTCAAAAGACAAAATTTTCTCTGAGAGTTTTAATAAATAAAATTCGTAAATTATGTACTGCAGAACAAGGAGGACGGTAGTTGATAATAGTGCACTGAGGAAAGGGTAAAGGATAGAAACTCGTCAATGAAGTGTTTTTTTGACGCGGGTACTTCAAAAACTGAAAAAGGTTTTGGCTTGCGTAAGTTGATGGAGTGAACAGAGAAAGAATGTAGGTCTTGGCCTCAGTTGATCGTCCCTCCTTTTACTTTACTTTTGTTGCAGGCTCACACAGTCATGTCTTATCAATGCTATGCATTTATCTGCATACTGTATTAACCATTAAACTGTTTTGAAAGTGTGTATTACCTTTTATAGTAACCCCTTTGTCTTTCCCCATCTCACTCCCTTTTCCATGCAAACTAACACTGTCATGCTCACAATTACAAATTTCGGAACCCAAAGTCGACAGCCAGCCTTGACTTTTTCTTTGCAGCCTTCACTGCTGACACCAAAAAATTGAGATGCTTAGACTCATCTTTACATTCTTCTCCTTTGCCATCAACACTATTCAAGAAACCTTATTTAGAGAAAGTGGATCTTGGCCTTTTCATTTGTCTCCAAACCACCACACTTTGCAACTCCATTTTGTGAGTTTGTCTGAGCTTGATCTTCTTCTAGTACTCACACATTGTCTCAAATGGCTTCTCTCTCTCCTCTCCTTGTTGTGTTCCTCTTGTTTGCTTGTGAAATGGTGGGAATGAGTAGCAATGTACTAGGGGAAGAAATGGTGATGGAAGAGGAGGAGTTGTTAGGGTTGTTTGAAGTGATGGATGCTCTTGTGGATGACCCTGACTGGGCCCAAGCACACCCTCAACCATGTACTGACACTCCATGGCCTGGAATTGAGTGTGAAGTTAGCAATGACCCACCAATTTTTCATGTCACAAAGATCCACATCGGTCCTGATATACTCTCCCCACCTTGCAAATCTTCTGCTTACCTATCTAAGGCCTTGCTGAAACTCACTTATTTGAAAACACTTTCAATTTTTAACTGTTTTGTTGCTTCACCAGTCGATCTACCCTCAACTCTCTTTGGCCCTTTCTCTACCTTAGAACACCTGGCTTTGCAGTCTAACCCAACACTCTCTGGAGAAATACCTCCTACTTTGGGTGGTGTTACTAGTCTTAGAGTCCTGAGCCTGTCCCAGAACAGCTTCCGGGGAAACATCCCAAGACAGATTGGTAGTTTGGTGAGTTTGGAGCAACTTGACCTGAGTTATAATAACTTCAGTGGTCAAATCCCCAAGGAAATTGGAGGTTTGAAAAGTATGGCCATTTTGGACCTGAGTTGGAATGAAATTGAGGGGAACCTGCCTTCTTCTCTTGGTCAGCTTCAACTTCTTCAGAAAATGGATTTTAGCTCAAATAGGCTTACAGGAAAACTACCTTCTGATTTAGGAAACCTCAAGAGGTTAGTCTTGCTTGATCTGAGTCATAATTTTATTGGAGGACCTATCCCTGAAGCCCTGTCAACTTTAGAGTTTTTAGAATATTTTCTCATTGATGACAACCCCATAAAATCAGAGATACCCCACTTCATAGGGAACCTTTGCAAGCTGAAGTCAGTGAGCTTCTCAGGGTGTGGATTGATCGGCTCCATTCCCAATTCCTTCGCATCCTTGAAGAACCTTACAGCCCTCTCCCTAGATAACAACAGCCTCACTGGATCAGTTCCTCCAAATCTAGGTTTGCTCCCAAATTTAGATCAACTGAACATCAGCCACAACATGCTGAATGGAGTTCTTCAACTCCCTGATGAGTTCATTGGAAAACTTGGTAAAAGGTTGGATGTAAGAGGAAATACTGAACTTTGCATCAGCGATAAGTCAGACAAGAAGAACCTGTCTTCATATTTGGAAATTCCCTCTTGTATGATCATGAAACCAAGAAATGGCAAATCATTTGCTAAAGGACCACCAGAAGATCCAGCAGGAATCACGCCATCTTTGTACCAAAGCAACATACGTTCAAGTTCATCACGGCTGGATCTACAAGTCATAATTTTTCCCTTGGTTTTAAATTTTATCCTTAGTTTCCTGAATTTGTTTTTGTGACACTGGGAATGTATTTTATAAAATGCTTTACTCATCTAAATTTGGCTATTGAAAAATGAAACTCACCCATTAAAGTGCATTCATAGCTTGTTTTCTTGTTGGTGATGTCCACGGAAATTAAATTATTCACATAAAAAAAAAAATTCCACGCAGTGTAATGGTTATTAGTTAGCGACTTGAATTAATAGGACTGGTTTCATGTGCATGCAATGATGAAAATAAAGGATTCAGATTTGGACTTTTGTGTTTGATTTTTGTATCTTTTGGGAAAAGCTACCTCTTAACTCCTAAGTCCTATCCCCGAGTGTTGTTGTCTGTAGCAGCCTTTAGAAAGAGTGGCAGGAACACAGCACTGTCGGTGTCTGATAAAAATGAGCATGCTGCAACCACCCTTGTTGCTGCCAACACATAAATGATGCACACCTCAGAACTTGTTTTGGTAGAGAGGGAGACACAGAGAATCTTGTAAGAAATTCCCAATCTTTGCCTGCAACTTGCAAAGTTTTAACACAATGAGTACTAGTGTAGAATACAACAGAGGAAAAAATAAAAATAAAAAGTGCATGCCATTGTGTTGTGGAGCTTTCTTTTATATAATTTTATAAATTAGTTTCTAATTTATGATAAATTATTTTTCAATAAGTTTCAAGACACGATCAATCTCTTCTCTTTTACTATTTTTGGGTCAACTATCCCCTTCTCCTATGTATAGTATGTAACTTGGATGAGCCTCTAGTTGAGGTGTTGGCCTATTAATCAAAACCTACCAAGCCGGAACTAAATGAATGTTTTCAGTAGCGTGAGAAGAAATAGAGTTGTCAATGTCCATCCTTGTACGCATGCAAGTTTTGTCTGAACCTACATGGCTAATATAGGGTGGGGACGCCTTTGGATTTGTGAGCAATGGGTGGGCACCAATCTTTGTCACCTGCTTTTTTGTTTTGTTTTTAACTGCGTCCATTCATCTTATAGTATGCTAGGATTAATTTCGTTTAATATATATTTTTTATTTTTATATGAAAAACAACAAATTTCTTATGGATTTTTTAAAATATATTTAACCATCACAATTTTTTAAAATATTTTATAAATTAAAAAGTAGTTTTTCTTCAAAAAAAAAAAACACACTAACAAGTGGACCTTTATTGTATGTTTAGCTTTCATTAATTTTAAAGGAATTTAGAAAAAAAATATTTTGAGAAGCTTTTTTCTTTTGTAATTTCTTTTAATAAAGTTTTCATTGTAAACTATTTTGGAAAGGAAAAAAGTTGTAGGTATACACTGCAAAATTTTAATGTTTACAAGCATGCATTAAAAAAATTTCACTTAATTTTAAAGCAAATACTGATTTTGATTCTCCAAAAATGATAGAGCATAATTTTTAGTTCATTTTACTAAAAGTAACATAAAAATTAATCATATTAATTATAACTAAATCATTAATTCCAATTTGTAGACAAATGTACTACTAATGAGATCATTAAAATAGGTGTTTGCACTTGGTTTGTCATGTTTGGTATAAATTAATTTAATTACACAGTAGAGCCATTTTACTCAGTCTGATTGATTTTGCATTTCGCAATATATACTACTTACTGAGATGATTGTAAGCGTTTGACTACAATTTTCAACACAAGCAAAGTTATGAACAGGATTTTTTTTTTTTTTGGGTACATACAGTAAAGGAAATTCATCACTTGCATATTTTAATTTAGTGTGTTTCTTTTGCATCTTATAAATTTCAGTATCACCCTTTTTTACTTCATGCAGGAAGTCTGGCCTTCAGTTTATTTATTTTTTTATGAAAGGGAAGGCCAAGGCCCAGACTGCAATCGCTACCACACACAAGTGGTCCATGTTATCAAAATCATGGTTTTAATTCAAATTCTACAAACTGCAATCACTACCACACAAATTAAAATAAAATTTAAATAATTTTTTAATTTTAATCTTTACTATCAAATAAAAATATTAATAAATAATATAACAGACGCCAATGCACATCATCATCAAAAAGTTTATCTAATTAACAGTTACACTTAATTTTTTAATAAAATATTTTTAAACTTTTATCTATTCAAAATAATTAATAACATCATATTAATTATTAAAAAATTATATATAACTATTTTATTAAATTTTTTGATGATATGAAAAATTAATTAATTATTAAGTTTAAAGTTGTTAGTTAAGAATAAGAATTAAAAAAATTCAAAAACTAAATTCAAAATAAATTTTTTTAAAAGATTAAAATAAAAAAATTTATTTTATATAAACAAAAAATTATTTAAAAATAAAACAAATCTAGCTAAAGCAACCTGATCCCCTGTCTCGTTTTAAAAAAAAAAAAAAAACTGATCTCCTATCTCGTTTTCCAAAAACAAAACAAAAAAATCTTATCCATTATCTCTGATATCTGTCACAATATTAAAACCAAGGGGAGAGATAAGCTTTAAAAGAATCTCAAATTTTGCAATAATGCGGTTTTTTTGTTTTCTTTCTAAATGCTAGTTTTATGGACTATGGATGGATATGGATATGGATATGGATATGAACTCTCTCTCTCTTGTGGACAAACGATTACAGAAGAATGAATTTAAAATTTACCCTTTATTTCTTTCTGCACTAATCTTTTTGGATCAGTTCTCAATTTATGTGTTTATCTTTCACCCTGCAATAAACCACCAAAACAAAAAATAAAATTAAGAATTTAAATTTTAAACAAGAAAAATAATGCTGATAAATGTTATTTTAAAAGAATGTGTCTAATGAACAATATATATATATATAAAAGACGACATGTGAGAATGTTATTGTTTAAGAAAATAACTGACTGACCTTTTTGTAAAATTCTATAATTTAAAGTCACGATTAAAGTAGTTTAAGATGTAAATAGTAATAAATTGGTTATAAATAAAACAATAGATAATAATGCGATCATATGTTAATAACGATCAAATACACTTATATATCAAATAAAAAATTATCAATGATTGTTTTAAATAATTATATATTTTTATTAATACTAAAAAATTTAATATTATTTACTGCTATATTACAATATTTTTAATTATATACACATATGGGTGTTATATAAGAATAATAGTAATGTATTTATATTAGTAAAGTTTAAAGACAGAATTATTAAAATGAAATATAATATGATGAGACAATTTTATTTTATTTTATTTTTTTAGGGAAATGATCTTCTAAAAGAACAACTTTTATAACTAGATGAATGAACATGAATGTACTGGGATCTTCTCCAGCAGTCATTTCTCTGCAGCAAAAATCTAAACCGTGTATTATAATCTCTCTCACTTAAGCAGTACGTGTCTCAAGCAACCTGTAAAAGTTCCATATAATTAAGTAGATGACATGAGGGTGAGCCCTGAGCAATATGGTTAAACTTCAGTTTTTCTGTTTTTGTTTGTTTTTACTGCTATAGGGAAAAAAATTAAACAAAAACACACTATACAACATCTATGAAGGAGAGAGTATGCAACAGCTAGAGCTGCATCAGAGATGGCACAATTATGGCTTGGTTTTAAGTCTAATTTATTTTTCTCCCACGCAAAATATATTTGCTTTCCTCTCAGCTCTATACATATCTGACTATAAGATGAAACCAATAGAGGAATAGGCCTAGCCACCTGTGTGATTTTTTCTAGTGCCTGTGTTTTGTTCTTATCTATTAGCTAGGAATACAAAGACAAGAATCCAGTTAGACAGCTTGTCACAAGGAACATGGCAGTGTTTAATAATGTACTGTCATTAATGCTTAGTGGAGGAGATATATTTAATAATGTGCTGTCACTTTTTGTAATTAATTAATGTTAAGTAAAGTATTTAGTGAATAACTGTAATTCTTTAATATTGTAACTGTTTTAGTAATGTAGGAATCACTTGTTAGTATTTTGAATGACATCCCACATTCCATAGTTAATAATATATAGCAAGTATAGCTATACACACAAGCTGGAGCTGCTGGAATCCTTGTTGCCAATCATGGAGCTTTCCAGCTTGGCTATGTCCCACAATTATTATTGATCAAAGGTGGACCCAAATATGAGGCCCCAGCTGAGATAGATTGGTTTTCTGTTTATGGTTGAGCATAGTGGACGAAAGTGGTGACCCTTGTAAAAACATTCAATGCCTAAGTCAGTAAATAAGTAAAGTAACATTGTTTTAGAAGGAAAGACCAAGCTCCTAACTGTGAGAGGAATTCTAGTATTTATAGGTGAAAGATGTTGCTGAAGGGTAAGGGCGGTTATTGGTATATGTCACCTCTTCTTGACATGAAATGCAGGAAGCCATTAGATGCATGCAAATTTGGCATTAGATTTATGGTTAGGCTTAATCATGTCGCTTCCCAAAGTGCATGATATGACAAAGAAAAGAAAAATGCTTCAAGTAGTGTCATAATTTGAGAATATATTAGCCACTAATATGAGTAATTAGACTAACCTCGTAATATACTAGTATGTGTTTTACATGAAGGATTATTGGGTGGGTATAAGCTGTTTGAGGCTTCTCAAATCAAGATAAAGTTGTCCTAAAGGTCATTAGTGTTTCAGCTATGCTTGGGTGCATAGTTGAAGGTAATATTGATGCACACATCAGCCAAGTGCATTTTGATGATGTCAATTACTCACTATAACGGACACATATAGGCCTACTTAATAACTTGTAGTTTTATTATTAGACCTCTATAATGGAGCATTCCGAAACAATTATTAGTCTAGAAAAAGTACTATGTTGTTTTTTTTTTAAAAAAAAAAATCCTGTCAATTGAAGTAGAAATAAATCATATTTTCTGCCTCATTTAGGTCTCGAATGTTATCTTTGCATGTCCTTTCTTTCGTTAATTTTGAAAAAAAAAATATTAGGCATTAAAAGCTTAAAGGTGTGTTATATTTTAATTTATTAGAGGAATTGATTTTCCCGTGCCTTTTTTTGCTAGCTCATATTCATTGCAATTTTACTTTTCGTATTGAATTTGTTCCGTTGTTGATTCATATATCTGTAGGAAATTTTGCTATAAGTTTTCCTTGTCTGTTCGCCAGTCATATATTTCTTTCATCTCAAGATTGCAACTAATGAAACTGCATTTGTATTAATCCGCATCCTTTTTTGTTCAATGCCTTGAATAAATTATAAGAGCTGCACAAACAACAGTTGCTGTTTATCTGGATGGCGAAGTCCACCAAGGGATAGATGTTTTCAAAGTACAGGCTCTTGGGGCATTAGTGTTCACAATTAGTATATGAAAATCTGAACAGCATAACAGTAAATTAAAATGATGAATAGTTAGGTTATATTTGAATTAAAGTTTGAAAAGTAAATTTGCAAATTCTAATGTATAATAACAAGTTTTAATTTGTCAAATAAAGAAGGAAAAAATTGTTGCTTCCATAATAAAAATATTTTTAGTCTCTTTCAATTTTAATTTAAACATACACTTAATTTGTCGAATGACATAATTGATACAGATAGATTGTCTTGTGCTGTCATTTAATTTTGTGATAAGTTAGTTTCTTTAATGAACATTAGAATAATGTATGAGAGAATTTCTTTTATTCAACAAAAAGTAATATATTTAGAAATTTGACTCAATTGATTAAGTAGTATGTTTAAATTATTATAAATTACTTGGTATTTGAGTTTGATTTTTTTCTAAAAGAAAAAATAAAAAACAATGAAAAAAAAAAAAAGCAATGTATGAGAGATGTGGTAGTTTCTATGTTGCACTGAAAAAAATATATGAACCTGATGCTAGATATTTCCTTAGAATATGAGTTGCTCATATACCAAGGAAATGTTATGGTGTCTCCCCACTAACTTGAACTTAAGATATATTATACCAAGACTAGCTTTTACCGTTTAAACTCAAGGTCATATTAGATGATTCAGAAGAGACTATATAATATATAATCAGCAATGTGATATTTCATTATTTGCTTTTGATATGTAATATCATATAGTTAACCCATAACTAATAAGGTCCACATAATTAGTAAATAATTAAGTTTCTTAAATATGTATACAGAAATACAATTTCTTGATCATATATATGGAAAAGATTTTATGGAAAAAAACAACACTAACTTCGATGATTTCTAATGTTAGAAAAAATTATAGTTGGCCCCATTTTCCTGGTATGAACACGTTTTCCTTTGGTCTGAAATTTCAGATTGCAAGATATGTGATGTTCTCAATATTGACAGCTGATGAAACAGGCTGACGTCAGAAAAGCACTTCCTTTGGATGAGTTTGAACGTAGGACTATACCACTAACTAAGTGGTTGTCGTTCACTCGAAGAAATAACTTTTATCCACATTTTAAGTGTAGTGAGACTGCACAAAATTTGCCGTTCACATTTTAATTGATCCACCACGTGATTCTAAAATTAGTTAATTATAATTAAAATAGACTTTAATTTCAAATAAATTTTGTTCGTGTAATTGGGTTTTAAATTCTGAAATTCCCAAGTAACTTTTATTTTTATTTTTTACCCTCCATTAAAAATTGCATGACAGTCGATTTTATTATAAAAATAATATATTGAACTGTTCTTTGGGATCATTTTTTTAGAAAGGGAATTTTGGATTAAATCCTCTATTTATTTTTTTATCTATTAGCATAACAATGCTACGTATGTCTAGATGTTTTGCTATTAAATTGTTTCATTAACATCAATGTAATTAATCCCTTTAATTTCATTACAAGAAAGTGTTGTGGTACTGGGGTAGATACACCAAAAACATGTTGAATATTGTATAAATATATATTTCACAAAAATCACCAACGTACAACTTTAAGACGTTTTATTGATATATTGGGATTGGAGAAGGTTCAATCTAATTCATGGACAACTCTATTCCTATTCCTTGTAATAAGAATTGCATTGAAAGATATGAAAGAAGTTGAAAAGTTATCCAGGGGAATGAATCTTTTCTCATGTTCAAATTGCACACTATTTTTCTCTTGACAGATATTAAATAAGCAATGTTTTATAAAAATTATAAAAAAGAGAGAGAAATACAAAATTTACGTATAACTCAATTTTTTTTAGGAAATCCATCATATTACTTCTTCCTTTTCCTTTTGATTCAAGAATTAGCAACTTTGTTTAATTTCATTTTAATTGTTGTTTTATATTACTAGTTAACAATTACATTTTTTTTAATTTCACCCATAACAATTAATTAATGTGTTTTTGGAACAATGTGAAAGATTTTAATTAATACAAAAAATAAGAATAATTGAAAATTGTAATTAATAATTTCCATGAAACAAAAATAGTAATTACATTTTGTAATTTTTGTATAATAACGTTTAGTTTTTTAAAATAAATTAGTCATTAATTAATAATTAATTATTGTAAAAAAATTGCAAATCTAGCTATTCAATTTAAAATTATCAACGAATTTATTAATATCAATATAATGCATTATAATTTTAAAGACGCCTAAATATATATAAACATGTAAATTTATTATGATAATTACACATTCGAAATCAATTTTAATTTCAAATTTATACTTCTATGTCCAAATCAAATTTTTAATATGTTACTCAAATAAAAATCACATTATTTTAATCTTACCTTTACTTTAATAAATTCTATAAAATCACATCAATTAAAAATCAGTTCTATAAATAGTCTCCTCCTATTATGATATTTTGGAAGTAAAGATAACATGTAAAACTTGGATTAAATAAGCCTTGTTGTCATTTCTTCTGCCATAGTTTCTAGATCAAGGGCACAAGGTGATAAACTTGAATATAACCTCATTTTTACGTTCTTTTTTATATTTTGATTGACTTAAATGTTAAAACTCCTTCTAAGTGGTTACCATTAGATTTTTCTCTTTGTCATGTTAGTTCAAGCTATCAAAAATTGTCTTCAATAGTGTTTGTAGCCACCTTCAATTCTCTTACCAGACAATAAAGGATGTCTGTGCATGATATTGGTGCCAAAGAATACATTAGAATTGAACTTTTTATAAATAAACTTGGTGTAGATCTATTGAATTGAACAATGCATCAGTAATGTATGATGAATTGAACATTAGAATTGTAGAAGATAAACCTTATTAATAATAAAAAAAAAGTTTAGTTAACATGATGAAATTCACAATAAAATTATGAATATGATATGACATAATAAACAAATAATTTTAACTCTTAAATACATAATTAAGAATTTGATCCCTATATTTACATGCAAAAAAAAAACATCTTTTAAAATATGTCAATCTCTTAAATATTTTTTAGTATTTCAAAAATTAATCTTGAAATCTTGATTGAGAGTTACTCAAATTTTACACGCAAAAAAAATAACAAAACTCATTAGAAAACTCAATCAATAAATTAAAAATTAATTTTATTATTATTATTATTGAACAAGTATGCATGTAAAATATTTAACAACGTTGCTTGAGTAAAACTAAGTTCAATCTCTTTAAAATTGTAGGTTCAAATCTTATAAATAAAAAAATATTAAAAAATGAGATTTTACTAAAAATAATTAATCAAATTTTTTTATAAAAATTAATTATAAAAAACTAATAAATATTTTACAGTTCATCTATATCATGATAACCTAAAAAAATTACAATATTTCCAAGCAGTAACTAACTCAAGTAATTTAATGTTATACTATTTAATTGAGGCAACTTAATATTCCAATTCTTTTGTTTTTGAGAGAAATTATCTGTTATTTCTGTGAATAAAAATTTAATTGTAAGTTTTGCACTACTCTTTACAAAAAAAAAAATAGTTGCTAAAATTTTTAAACTCATTATTAACTTATTTAGTGTTTAATGTTTTAAAAAAATATATCAATTATTATATTATAAAATAAAATACACAATTTAAAAAAATAGATTTTCACTCTTTTAATTAAATATCTTCAATATTTTTTCTTTTCTCGTTTAGATATAAATTGTATAAATGCATATTATTCATGTAACTAGTCAAAATATTTCTCTCTTAATCACTTAAACTATCATTCTTTTTTTATTTATCTATATATTTTATCTTCTTAATTTTGTATTACTTTTCATTTGTCTTTTTTTTATTTTTATCTCTAAAATAAATTGTAGTATTTTTTTAAAAAAAATGTTCATAGTTAAAACTAACTTTATATTATAATTAAGATTATTCATTATAAATCTAAAATATAATTTAAATAAAGATATGCTTATTTACTATAATATAATGTATATATTAAAAATAATTATTATTAAAAAATTTAATTATATAAGAATAAATTAATCTTATATAACTATACATGTTAAAATTCTAGTTATTTAATATTCAATTAAATTATCTTCTGGTTAATTATTCGATCACACACTTTTGGATATTTTCATAGTTTTAAGAGGTTTAACAGTAGATCAAATTTATATATTACGCAGTATTAACATATAGTTTATGTAAGGTACATGTGATTGCCTTCTTTTTTTTCTCTCCCCTTTTACTAAAGATAATAGAAAATATATTAGATGAGTTTGACTTATTTTGTCAACGTTTTGTTTATGATATGATTACGCGTCTTATGTTTACATACGGAAACTCATGTTAACAAAAAATAATTCATTGTTAAAATTAATAATTTGTCGTATTAAATTGAAACAAGTTTTTTAACCATTTTTTTCATAATAATAAATGAACATATAGAAAATTAAAGGTTTAAATAATATTTTAGTCTTATAAAATAGAATATTTTTTATTTTAATTTTTAAAAATTTAAAAATTTTGATTTTAGTCCATATTTTTTAATAATAACGTTAATTGATGATATTTTAATTATTTTAATAGTTTAATGATTTATCATGTATTCATAGAATTTGACAAAATAATTATATGTAATTTTTTATAAATTATATTTTTAATTTTTAATTTATTTAAAACAGATAATGATATTATATTAATTAATAAAAATTTAAAATATATTTAGACAAAAAAATATATATAATTATTTTATCAAACTTCTTAACAATATTTTTAAAATAAAAAATAAAAAATAATAATAATCTCTAAAGGAGTAAACTCAAAATAAATTTTTTTAAAGAATTAAAATAATAAAAAAAATATCTACTTTTTAAAATGAAAAATGTTATATAATCCAAAATTAAATTATTTGGAACATCGAAGGAGTGAGCTCAAAACTCAAAAATGTTGGTGGGATTTCAATTCACACTTCACAGCTTACACCTTGCAAGCACGTGAATAATATTTTTAAGGATTACTTTTTAATTTTTATAAAATATGATTTTTATTCTATTTTTTAAAATATTTTTATTTTGATTTTAAATTTTTAAATTTTTTGTTTTAATATTTATTATTAAATAACAATATTAAATAATTTCATAAAAATAATTTTA
>JAMLFT010007543.1:0-14681 GCA_026544285.1 Pachyrhizus erosus | reverse complement strand
GAGAATAGTTGCTAATTTCCACAATAATAAAGCCCAAAAGACCCAAATAAATATATGAAAAATTGACACTTATCAATGTACCATCACTAGATCCATGTGAAAAAGCATAAGTAAATAAAATTTTAACTTTTATAGCATGATAAACGTTGTTTTTCTAGCAAATTGCTTAGTCTAGTAATAGTGACTGAAACTCTACAAAGTCCACATGAATAGATTCTTTTGTTGTCTCACGATGAGGAAGAATAGTGTCAACTATTATGCCTTCAAGACGGTCTACGATGGTTAGGCGTTTCTAACGCACACTTAATGTCATATTCGACAAGAGCAGTGTGTGTTGCAGTGCTTTAAGCATTGCCTATATATATAAGTTCTTTTGCACTTGAATATAACAATACCAGACTTTTATATTAAGAGTTTGATCTATAAAAAACATGACACACATTTCTCTTCTTTTAAACTCCCATTTAATGGGCTCATACATTACAAACTCAACCCAAAAGAAATACTACTTAATATTTCTTTTTTTCTCTTTTAATATGTTTTATATGTGTGACCTAATAAGTTTTCATTACATAGATAATAACATTAAATCTTATTTAATATTATAAATAATGGACAATATCTAATTATACATCATTTTTATTAAAGTAATAAGAATGACCTATGATTCGACATAACCTTTATATGTTATATGTTCTTTTGTAACTTAGTTTCATTGTCAAAATATCATAATTAAACACAAGACATAAATCATATCATTTTGTATAGTTCAATTTATCTATTTCTTGATACCTGAGACGACATTAAAATAAATGAGGTTAGTATCCTATATTGACTCATTTGACATAACTATGTATAATTGACTTACTCTATCAAAAGAGTTTGCATATATTAATCTTGTTAAGAAAGAGGGACAAATCCCATCTAGATCATTGACATTTGTCTTCATGATTTATTTTATGTTTAGTAACCAAATTTATAATCATTTTATCACAAACAACATTTCATGGTCTTAAACTATAGAAAATAGGGAAACAAAAAAAAGGGGGTTGAATTGTGTTTTTTTAATTTTTTTCACAAATCTTAACATAAACACTAATGTTATCTTATGAAAAATAAGTTTTAAATAGTAGCATTATAAACTTTATTTTATCATAACCTTTTTCAAAAAATATCATTAAAATAAATATAATTCAAAGTTAGATAAAACAAATGAGGAAAAAATGAAAACATAATTTTTATATTATTTCATCTTTACCATTGAGAATATGTTTAATTATTGGTTAACCCACCAAGTTTCACTATTATTGATCAAAGATACAAGTATAATTTTCCATGTCACTTCTAACTTAACCTCTAAGAGTTTTCACTAGCCTCTTCAAGCTAAACACCTAAATATTCTTTGACTTAAAGTTTCTTCAAGTTGTGAGAACCAAAGAAGTGGATGAACGTCAAATTCCTAAAAATCTACGGTTTTGATTATTACAAACTAATATTATAATTTGAAATATATTAATATTTTGATGAGACATATCAATAAGGAAACATTCTAAGAAAAAAAAGGTAATATATCTTTATCTCAAATGCACAAGTACAAACAAAAAAGATTAAGTGACCAAAGTGTTAAAATGTTGGATACATCTAGTAGTTTTTTATATAAATATACGTCCAAGAGTGTTGAAAAATTGATATGTACAAGACGTATGTTTTGACAATGACTCCTAAAAATTGATATACGTCCTAAACAACATCATACAATTTTTTTACTTTCACAGTTATTATGTCTGAATTTTTCTTACACACTTTGAATGCCTATGATAATTGTTATAAAAGTTTACTTATATTTCTATCCTTATTGATGTTCTACCATTTAAGTTAAAATAATAATTTAATGAAAAATAATAGGCATAATAAAGATAAACAAACTTTCATATCAAAAGACTATCGAGTTATGAAGTTTGTCATCAAGAAAAGACTGAAGTAGAAATGTTCAAAAGAATAATTGATTTGTCAAAGCTTAAAAAGCAAAAAAGAGAAAAAGACAAAAGGTAAACATAATTTTTTTTCTCTAACAAAAGTTAAACATCCATAGTACAAAAATGTAAAGAAAGGTCATACATTTAATGCACATCAGAATGGAAAAAAGAAAGAATAATGTTGAAGTCACAACAAACATTCTTCCTTCAACCTATAGATACCATGTGTATGAAGACTATGCATAACTAATGAACTGATGTGATTCATCTATTTAAAAAAGCTCTTATACGTCCTAAACATTTTATATTTCTTCTTAAGATTTTTGCTCTATAATTCTTTTATTTCCTTAACTCTGCCAAATTGCAATATGCATATAAAACTTTCATATTCTCACATTGTGAGTTATCTTTGTAAAGATCTTGTGAAAGCAAAAATGACTTAGTGCAAAAGAATAATTTGGTTACTTAATTAAGTGATTAAGTTTTGTAGCCAAAAGTGGTAACAAAAAATATTTGGGTTGGAAAGGTAAAAGTGACTTAGAGAATACTTGTTTTTATAGTCAAGACTGACAGATTCATTACTCATGTTGTAATCAAGCAGTTGATTAGTGGAGCCCCTCAAGTTGAGAGAGAACTAGACAAAACTCAAGAGTTAGAATGAACTAATAAAAAACTTGTTTTCTGTGTTCTTTAATCCCTCACTTTTTTATACGTTTTATACTTGTGAAAACTATTTTTCATCATCTCTATATACGTCTTTTCAAAAGGGTTTGTAAAAAATATTTAAAAATCACATGCACACTATTCAACTTATCTTCTAGTATGTTTTTTAACCCTTTACAAGCTTCTACAAACTTATTAATTTGTTTAAGGTTAAAGACACACAAATTTTATCATTGTATAAATGGATACAAGGTTTAAGCACAATTCTAAACTATTAAGATATACATATATTTTTAAGATTTGGGATTTTAACTTAGACAATTTTCAAGGAATTTGAATTACTTTGAATGCTTGTTCATGCGTAAGTTTCTCTCTAATTTGAGCTCTTCAAATATTTAGTTATTTATAAGCATCAAGACAAAATAATTGTTGTGGTTGTAATGTCCTTCATCTTCATTTGTTGGTGAAGATGTTTGTTGAAGCATTTAATGCATGTCATTGATAACAATTGTCAAATTACCATAAAAACAACTGGTGTCCTATTTAAATTTATAATATAGGGACAATTAGATTATTCTTCTCAAGTACAAAAATTCATTATTTTTAATCTTATTATGAATTAAATAAGGGATTGTTTAATCGAATGCAGTATTAAAGCAAATAACAAAAATCAAATTTAGTAAATCACCAATTTAAGGTTCCAAAACATGCAGTAGAATTATCACAGTAATCAAGGGATTTCAAATCCTTACTCAATTATATCAACTCAAATTCAACTAGATAATAATCTAACATGGATTTAAGAAAATTGAAATTGCAATTGTAACATCTAATTATACAAATTTAGGAATAATTAAACAATTGATGTAAGAAATCAAAAAAGTACCTAACCTCTATTAGATATAATCAATCAATCCTAACCTAATTTGTTCCAAACCCAAAATGCAATCATCACCATGAATTCCAATTTAGGAATTGGAAAAAAGAAGAGGAAGGTGAGAAGAATTCACAATTAAAAATAGTTACTCAAATTTTAACCATAACCTTCTTAATCTTTGAATTGATCAAGAGCTTAACCTTCCATGGAAATCTCTAATGTAGAAGAAAAAGAGAAGAAAATGCAAATGACAAGGGAGGACAGAGAAAAAAAAAAGGAACTTGAAGTGAAAGCCTCTCCAATTTTAAAAAAATGTGTAAAATATTTGTTTACAAAACCTATAATCATATTTATTATTAAGCTACTCCACTAATTTGTGGGTCTCTACTAATTAACATCAAAGTCCACTCATTTATCTTTCTAATAATTTATTACATGATGTAATCAAACCCTTAATGAAAGAGTTAGGCCCAATTTAATGAAATGTTGCCCAACAGAATGTAAGGTGAAGAGAAATCAACTTTAAACATGAATTTGACCTTGAAAATACGAGAATTGGCCTAAGCTCATGAGACAAATTGTAAATCTCTATCTTAGTTTTTCAAAAAGTCTTAATCAAGTTTTATAACTCAAGATATTCCTTATGCAAGACAACACTCTCAAAGTAGGTAAAAATTAAAAAATTAACAAGAATTAACAACTAAGTCCAATTAGGCCCACTAACTTATAACTCAACCAACAAGTAAAATTAAGCACAAATATAAGTCAATCATGTTCAATATAGATCACAAGTGAACATCTCAAACTATTCTATCAATCACTAACTTGTCAAACTAATATGATAAAGTAGCTTGTTTATCTTGTCATTTTAGTATTCCATATCTTAGGTCAATAATCATTTTTTGTTTTTGTGCACTTAAGTACACTACAACTTGTTTTGGCACAACTTTTGATGAAGTAGGTAACTTTTTAATTGACTTTTTTTTTTCTTTTTCATTCTCTTGGATAGATCTTATGAAAGAATAAACATATATTCTCTACACAACGGTTCAAAACATCATAACATTTAAGTGTTCGTAAATGCACAAACTTAGCATCCATGAGTTATTGTTTGATAAAACAATGCAAAACATTATGAAGCTTTCATTGTTAAGACGCAAGTTTTAGAACTTATCATTTGCTTGCTTAAATCAAAACATTGAAGGGTTTTGATTCGTCTTATGACTTAACATAAACATACAACTCTTCGTATAGGAATTATAGTGAGTTCAAGTTTAAGGACTCTATACATCTTGTTTACTCTTGCTTTGATTTTAATCACATTTTTCGAGACATGACAACCAAACAATTTTCAATTTATTATCTTTTCATAGTAAGGTGAAAACTCTTCATACTTACAAGATACATTATATGACTTATCTTGATCAAACTCTTTAAAGTCTTCTTATTTAATGAACCATTTAACAAATAAAACTAAAAGATTTAAAGTAAACAATTATTTAATAAGATGCACAAATATACAAAAATTTTGTTTACAATATTTATAATAATTTACTTAAATAAAGAAAGCAATATATGAATATTTAAAAAAATATTAACTGCAATACAACAAATATTTTCTTTATGTTTTTTTTTTTTTATCAATTCTTCGTATGTATTTTTTTTATCATTAAAATTATAATTAAAATTATAAGATATAGATGACTTTTCTAAACAAGTCCTGATTATTTTGTTTTTATTTTAATCACTTTTTTTTAGCTATCACACATGATAGCTCAAAAATTTTAGAATTTTGTGTTCTCGTAATAAAGTGAAAGTTCTTAAAACTCATAAGATATATCATATGACTTATTTTAGTCAAATTCCTTAAAGTCATCTTATTTAATGAATCATTTAATAAATAAAATTAAAAGACTTAATACAAACAATTATTTAATAAGACGCATTAATGTAAAGTAATTTTTTTTTTACAGCATGCACAGTAATCTACTTAGACAAAGACATCCATATATAAATATTTAGAAGATATTAACTATGATGCAACAAATATCTTTTCTTGTGTTTTTTTTTTCAACAGTTCTTCTTATGTATTGTCTATTATCATTAAAATTAGAGTTAAAATTATAAGATATCACAGATACATATATTTTGTTGTACTATAACGTTATAAACAAAATGAATATAGTTCAAAACAAATATTAAAAAATTTACGGACACTCATATCATACATCAGAAAATACCCTTTCGTTGATAAACATCATTAATTCCCCCACAAATTTCATTACCTCACGACTAGACACCCTAGTTGGAGAAATCTCAGAAATAAAGTCACATTCCATTGTGACCCAAAAGAAAAAGTCACGTTCCATTGCCATCACAATCAAGCAAATGGGAGAGGAAGACTTCAACATAGTATATTTTAATCAATCTCTACTAGTTTATTTTCTTTTCTTTTTTATAAATAAGTTGTATAACTTTTCTAGCTGAAGGCTTTGATACTTCTCAGCTGTTCTCACATAATTTTATCGTCAAAATTTACAATGATAATTGTTAACGTACACCAATTTTTACTCTATTAATTGATTACAAATATCAGTTTTCATTTTAGTTTTTTTTAACTGGGATCAATCTCATGCAATTGATGTGATTTTTTTTTATTGATGATTTATTTATTTTAGTATTAGTGGCTCCACACTCATTGGTCTAAGAAAATTTTATATGTAAAAAATTAAATACAAATTTTATTATAAAAATAAATTAAAGAATAATTCTATTCATAATGTATAGTTGTCGTTAATTAAAAAAAATCAAATGAATAGAATTAACACTTTTTTAAAAATAAATTATTTTTTATTAACAATCAAATATTTTTTGAAAGTGATTATAAAAGACTAAATAAAATTATTTTTAAATATAAAAACTAAAGATAAAATTTATGTAAGTATACAAATAAAATGAGCAAAATTTCCTTTTATCTGTCTTAAACAGTGTTACTTTATCTGTGTCTTACACAGTTGTTGGCAAGTTCCACGGAATTTACTACACGTTTAGTTCCCTGCCCTGCATTGCGCTCCTCATGGAATCTTGTCCCACCAATCTCTCTCTCTTCATTTTCTCTGTACTCTTCACCAATTAGTTTTCCCCAGATCGTACGCACCAAACTCACACACATACGAGGTTAGTATCTTCCATCCAACTTTGTTATTGTATGTTTCTTTTCTTTTCTTTTTTGCCTTCATTTACGAATGTAACTTGCTGATTCAATTGAAATCCATTTGTGAATTCTTCTCAATTTGAATAATTTTTGCTCAGATCCCATCATAACAGCCTGTGATTGGTGCTTGTGTCATGTTATGGTTGTGGGTCGTTGGTTTCATCGTTTGTTCAGTGATTTGGGTCATGAGACTTGCATTTCATTTTTTGTCCAAGTCCTTGAGATTCAAATCATGTGTTTGTTTTCAAACTTTGTTTTGGGGTTTGTGTTTTGTGCTGTGTGGATGTGGGGGATTCAGGGGAGGGCTTTAAGGAATGAGGACTTGTAGATTTGTGAATGAAGAGTTGGGGTGTGGAGCAAGTAAAAATGTGAGAATACGTTGATTGACATGTAACCTTCTCCCTCAAGCATATAGGCAAGGTTTTGATCTTTAGGTTTATATGTTTGAAAACACATCTCTTAAGACAGAGAAGTACTTTAAATAAATTTTAATATCTCGAGAGATTAGTCCTTAAGTTTTTACGGGAGGATATCCTGGATTCATCCCAAAAAACAGTAGACTGTCTGGGAAGAAGAAAAGGAGTAGAAAAATAAAGGCTAAAATGAATTGAGAGCATCTTGGTTTGTTAAAACTTAAAAGCATGAATTATGGAGTAACTGATGTAGTTTTGCATGAGTGGTAGTAAAAAAGGTAGTGGTTAGATTTGTTTTTTAATAGATATGACTGATTTCCTGATCTAGTGATCTGCTAGAGTTTGGAATTTTTCTTTTTTGCTTGAATTATGAGTCACCTACAAGCTTGGTCATTAATCATTAAACTAATTTTTTGCTCATCAAACTTTCAGCTTGACCCTTTTCAGAAACCTTTGAGAATTATTAACCTTTTGTTTGTCACTTTTCTTCCAACCTCCTCCCCTCTTTCGCTACCTGTCTTCCTACCGCTATTCTAACCTAGGTAAATGCGATCTGTAGATGTCTGCATTGGAGGTTTCCAACTGTATGAGATAGAAAGCATCTGAATTCTACTTTTGGATGAGCTGCAGAAGAGGAAAAATCAGCTGAAAAATCTTGTAATTGTGAAAACCTGACCTTGTTGAGAGAAAATAGTAGGGGATAATCTGAGTCCATGATAAATCATCCTGTGTTGATGGTTTTCTAGTTTGAGGCAGTGGTAGGTGGGGGTTGGGTTTGGAAAAGACTGTCTTCACTTTTATAAATTTCTAAATATTTTAGTTAGATGTCCAGACATGAGGGTCCCAAGTGTGTCATTTAACATAATCAAATATGTGATTTTTCTGTAAGGGAAAAGCATTCTGATGATGATAATCATCATATTTGATGCGTCATTATTTTTCTATGGTGTGAGAATATGCTGAGAAGATCAATTATTTCTTTCTCAACAGTGCATTCTTTTGAGAAGTGTTAAAGTTTTTGATGGTTGCTAAAACAATAGAAACTAAAAACACACCAAACACATGCTATTAGTGGGACTGGTTATCTTATTTTCAAGATTAGAATGTTCTTTAGGTCATATCTTATGGTTTAAATGTGTTGCTTGCTTTAAATGGAGGACAGATAGGCATTAAGTAATGACAAAGGTGAAATAATGTGATGGTTTTTGCAATAACCACAGTAGTATACTTCTAAAATTATTAGTGTCTGAGGTTTGTTGCTCAGTCTGTTTTCATATTTGGATTAGGTGTCCAATACCTAACCTAGTTGACAATATACTCATAGGAAAGGGGTGAACTTTGGTGTAAGGAAACTTCATTGTGTGGTGCTTCTTAGTGTCTGATATTCAATGTAGCTCTAATCTTTCAAGATAGATGGTTCAAAGTTGTGCTAATTATAGTATTCTTTCTTCCCATATACTATATCCCACTCTAGGTACCAGATTTAGTTGTGTGAGAATCAATGCTCAGTAAAAAATTTAGTTGTCTTTTGTTTCACTCAAATCTTATTTCTGACACAACTTGTTGCTGAAGGTTGCAAGAGTCACAATGAGTCTGGCATGTCTTGTGTGCCATAGTGTGGATAGTCCATCACCATCACACTCTTTCAGGAGTTACTCTGTTTCAAGTTCAGAAAATGAAGGAAGATGTCATGCTGTTGCAACCTGCTTAACCAGGAAATTATCTCTTCCACCCTCTACAATACACTCCTTTCTTGCACCATCATCATCATCCAAAGTGACCCCACAACCTACTGGTTCAAGTAACAACTTGATACCCAGTACGCCACGGCTTGTTAGAAGCCGTGCCGTGACAAGGGACCGAGTAAGAAACTGGAATTTTGATTAAATTGTAATGGAGTCCTAGTCAAAAATATAAGATAGAATAAGGCTAGGGAATTTTCTTGTTGGTTAATTTATGGCATGGTAATGCTATTTTGCCCCTTCAAATTTTGTTATGGGTGCAATTGATCTCTTTCTCTAGTTTTCTTGTAAAAGAGTATGAACATTTGTAGCCACGAAAAAATTCTCGGTGTAATACTACTTTATTTGGCATTATCCTTTTGATTTACGACGGGCTCAAATTAAAAATTTTGGACTAAAATGTGTAGTTATGTCAAGTATCAAGGGTTGACCACAAATAAATTCCCCAACTCATTTTTTCACTTCTTTTTCATCACTCTAATTTCACATATCATTCCTCATTTTGCTTTTCAAGACAGCACGAGAAATGGTGATGAAATTTTCTTTCTTCTGCACCATTGTTGTGGCGAGTTATCATTCTTTGAATAGCGAAATGCGTAAGCTATTCATGTAAATATTCTTTTAAAATGTATGCTGTAATTTCAATAGCACACAACTTTTATAGAAATTTTGTCTGGACTTGCGTGATTAATCTCTATTTGTCCAGTGAAGATACCCTTGATGCACATTAAATGAAATGTAAGTTGTCATGAGAATATTTGGTTGTTTCTAGTCGTTATGTTGTTATTTGTCAATCTCTTCCATATTTAGCAACAAAGAAACACCGGGAATCTGATTTTTCAACATTGTTTTTTAACACATTTTCAATTTAACTGAAATATATTAGAATTTATAAAATTGTAAGACTTGTTAGATAAGAACTGAAACTCACTATTCTGTAAATTTGAATAAACTTTAGTTAATATTAAATAGTATGTTAAAAAAATACACTATCCAAATAGTTTAATTAAAAAGTTGGGCATTTTAATTTCATTATTTTAGTTTTTTGGAATTTTAAATTTCCATTTTGATTTATTTTATTAATCCGCAGAAGGTTAAGGAATTTTCAAATTATTTCCCGGTCATCTTACTTTTATTAAGTCAAACTTCTAAATTGAAGATATACATTGTGCAATGTCTTCAGAAAGATTGGTGGTTATTCTGTCTCATTCTCAGAAGAAAATAAGTGTGTGGAATAGTTGGCAAATTCCTGGTGGGTTTCTTGAAATTTGTCTCTTGCTTGAAAGTGAAAGAAATCTGATTTTTTTGTGGGGGCGTGGTAGAATTTTGTATTTTGGCCTGCCCCTATTTATTTCTGCCTGGTATCTTCTCCTTAATTGCAGTTATGATAATAGTGGAATAATTAATGATAAATCTTCCTACTACTTCATAAAGAAAAATTTGAATGAAAAAGTAATCATATTTAATATTTTAAAAATATAAAATACATTCCATACAAGTTATATAAAGGAGATAAGAGAACAGTAATACCAAAAAAATGTGAAAATCAATAACACAAACGTAGGACAAAAATACATGTCCAAATATCATTGGTTGAATGATAAATTAAAAAATAAAAAATAAAACCTTTGACAGAAATCAAAAGCGATTGAAGGTTATAAAAATTTACAGTGTTAAGGAATTCATACTATATAACATCACTGATAACTCAATTAGTTAATTGAACAGTATGTATAAATTACTATAAATATTTAGTATTTAAGTTCAATTTTTATAAACAAAAAATAAAGAAAATAAGTAAGATGATTTTGAATCATTCTAATGCAATACCTATATATCACTATCAATCACGTTGGGAGTTAATGTTCTTAGGATGAAGTGGTAATTTAGTATTTATGACTAGAGTAGTGGACATCATGTGTGTGGGGTGATATATTTTGGTTTGAGGAGCTGTGTGACAACTAAGGTCACGTGATGTTATTATAACAACTTGACACATTTGATATATACTGTGAAATATAGAACTGAGTTTTAAGGAGTTAATATGTGAAATATGGAACTGATTTAGGCTCTTGCTCGGTATTTTTGCTTGATCATTAGTGGAGTGGACTAATGGATTCGCATGATAATAGCAAGGAGAGATGAAGAATTGGAAGAAAAAAAATTACTTTCACCTAAATTAGTTTTCATGCATTATATTGATATTTTAAATTTTAATTGATTTAGTTCATGTATTAAAAAAAACTACTTAGCCCATTTGGAAATCATTTTTGTTGGACATGGTACTCTGTCCATTAAATAAAAAAAGTTTCATATAACTTAATAGAAGTATCTATGTGACAAGTTGGCCAACTAAGATGATTCCGCAAAATCTCCACCATATAAAATATTTTTTCAAAAAAAATTATCCTATAAGAAACATTATTTCTTCTTGTTTATGGTTCGTTCCATAGCCCATTCCCAATTCAATTATGATTTTGACCCAAAAAAGAGGTAAAACCAGGACAAAAGCCTAAATCCCAATTCTAAATCACAACTATTTTTTGCTTTTCTCCAAATTCCACACGAATCCTAATCCCAGATGATTAACTTTAAGCAATGGTTTCCCAGATCATGATTAGAAAACTCTGCAACTAAAGGGTAGAAAAAAACCCACCGACTCTAGAAGTAATATCACAATCGTTTTGTGGTGTTGTGGTCCCAAAGTCCTTTACTCTTTATTAGAAAACTAATTTTGTGTCTTACATGGTCCCTATAAGTTAGTATCAAAGGTAATATAACTATGTGAGGTAAGTTAGACCCTTGGATATTTAATAGTCCATAGATCATAAGATTTGGAGCTTGCATGGTGTGATTTACAATTCTCCTAGTAGGATGGTGTTGGCAGGAGAGTGGGGGGGCCATTCCTTGAGGCTTATAGACAAAGGTTGTCTCTTTTATATATTACTATATTTGCTTGTAATAGGAGATTTGGTATCATGGTTACTAGTTATAAGATCTTACAACTAGCAATCATGACAAGTTTCTTTAAAAAAAAAAGAGAGAGAGAGATGCGTATCAAGTTTTCTTTAAGTGATCAATGCATTTTAATATATGCTATTGTATTAAATAAATCACATATAGGATCATGTATCAATATTGAGATATTTAGGATACATTAAGATGCATTTTCGGTTAAGATTATTGTAACCCACGTGGGGTTGAGTTGTGGACTCTCAGATCCAAGTTCAGGTCCAAAATAGTGCACATGCCTCACATAATTTATGCAAGTTTCTACTCTCCTACTTTGACAATTCATTTATAAATTAAAAATAGGTTTATTAACTTCTTGAACTCTCATTTCTTTTAATTTTTATTTTTAATTTCTCATTTTTTTTACTAGTTTTAGTTTTTCAAAAAAAAATCCAATTTCAATTTTAGTCTCTAAAAAATTCATGAATGATAAAAAATGAAGTGAAAATTTTGTTTTGAAGACTAAATAAATAAAAACTTATGAAAGACTAAAAATAAATTCTTTAAAAATAAAGGATTAGAAATAAATAAACTCTTAAAATAAAGAAATAATTAATGAATTTCTATTGTCAAGGTAAAAAAAAATTATATTAGCATTGAGTATAAATTTAACCAACAACATTATTTTGAATTTGTTTAGAGTATTTTTAGTTTTATGTTTTTAAAATTTTAAGAATTAAAGTCAGTTTTTATTTTGTAGTTTAAATTTTTAAATTATACATAAAAAGATTAAGTGAAAATTATTTTAACAACGGTTAAATAATTTCATTAAAAAATATAATTTTATAATCAACATTTTAATATAAAAGAAAGTTAAGATCATCCATTGAAATTTTTATAATTTTTTTTAAATTAAACTCAGAGTAAATAATTAAAGAAATTATTAGAAGAACACTAAAAAATATAAATACTAAACTTCCTCAAAAATGTATCATGGAATCAACTACATCAATCATTAAATTTCTTACTTAAAAAAATCAATTAATAACACTAAAAAACAATTATTTAAATCATTTAGTTAAATCTAACGACCAATTTTAACTCAAACTTTAAAAATTTCATTATATAAGAGAAACATGATTCACTATAATAAGCATGAAATGTAAAAAAAATAAAGTTTTTGATATATTTAATTATGTAAATATAATATGTACACATAAGTATATATAAAGAGAGGAGGAGAGAGATTAATAATCATAAGTCATCATCATTAATATTATTTTAAAAAATAATTACAAAACTAATGAATTTATCATAATTAACATATACCTACACGCACATATACACACACGCCACTAAAAAACACATATACTTGAAAGATTCTTAAAATGATTTAAATGCAAAAATCACAAAGTCTTGAAAAAAAAAAAAATAAGACTTGTAATTTAAATTCAAAAATATAAAATTATATCAAAGTTTTATCTTAATTATTATTATTGAGTCTATTAAGTCATTTGTTATCTGATAAAACAATATGTAAATATTCAATCCTACAAATTTTATGTTCAAGATGTATAGTCCTCATCATAAAAGATGTATATAAGTATAAAACAATCTAAATTTTTGTAGAATTGAATTATATTTAAATTCAAAATTATAAGATTTTAAATTATTCTTAATTATTTACAAAAGATTTACTAATGACATATCAATTTATTATAAAAAATATTATAAAGGATATCTCATCCAAATTAAAGTTAAAAGTTTTTTTAAACACGGGTACAAGTTAAAGTTGATAAACTAATTAAAACTTGCAAGACAACTGAAAAGTTAAATATTTATAAACTAGTTGATTTAATCAAAATTATTTAATATGATTAATTAGTAAGTTAGACAATAAATATTAAATGACATAAAAAGACATATTTAGTTACTTGATTATATATATATATTTGCTTTTAATAATTTACCATCTTAAGAAGTAGGTTAATAATTTATTTTTAATTATAATATAATGGTAAAGATTTGATGATTTTATTTATATTGTTTAAAATCAATCTTAATAAACTAATATTATTTAAAATCACCTTTTAAAACAAAGATTAATTTCTCTTAATATTTTATTTTATTTTTATCATTTTTTGTTTAATGACCATATATTTATTAAAAATAAGAATAAAAATATAATAATTAATTAAAATAAATAGTTTGACACTACATAAAATAATTAAAAAAGTAAAATTTTAAATTTCATAATAACAAATTTTTTATTTGACTGTCGTATAGGTATGAGAGTGATAAAATATATAAAAAAATATTTTTGAATTAAAAAAGCATAAAATGGAAATTTTAAATAAATTAATGAAAATAAAATTAAGAAAATAAAAAAATTAGTAATTTATAAATTATTAACCTAAATTCATGTATCAAATAAACTTAAATTGATTAAATTAATTTATAAGTTAGTCAAATTAATTTATATGTTAGCAAAATATATTATCAAACACACTTAAATCCAATGTGAAAATCTCACGTATGAAAAGAAAAATATTGATTAAAACATTAAAAAGTCTAAATTATTAAATTTTTCTTGTATGGAAATGAAAATGTTTGGTAACTATCAGCATTTGTGTTTTCTTAAAAAGGGGAAATGGTGTGCACATTACATTACATCACTCCATTTTCCATAACTAGAATTAAAACAAAAAAAAAAAAAGCCAGACACAAAAAAAAATCTAGTGCTAAAGCCTCTTTTTTCTGCTATCAAAAAAGAAAAAAGAAAAAAAGGAAAAAAAAAAAAAAAAAAAAACCTCCAAAACATCAACTCAGATCCTCTGCAAAAAT
>JAMLFT010007542.1:0-14684 GCA_026544285.1 Pachyrhizus erosus | reverse complement strand
GAAATATTGCCTATACTTTTTTTTTATATTCTTTTTTTAACACTTTATTATTAGTTTTAATTAATCTCACTCAATGATTTTCTACTTTATTTAAATGTGGGATTCATTAAAATTAATATTTTTTTAATAAATTTTAATAAAAATATGTACGAAAAGTGTGGCTTATATTCTTTAAAAACTTTTGTAATTAAGTATCATTAATGGAAGTTAAAAAAATAATTTTTTAAATATTTTATATTCTTATAAATATGTAATTATTTAAATTGATTATTTTTAATGGGATGCAATATATATTTTATTTTTTAGTTAAAAAATATCATTCCTTAATTCAATTGTTTTTATTATATACATACATGCATATAATATTATTTTTTCTTTTATAAATATTAAGTTAAAATCAATTTCAATTGATTACATAAAAAAACATTATTTTATATGTGCATTTAATAAATGAATGTATGAAGTCAATATTCATTAATAACACATTAAAATTCATTGTTTTTTTTCAAATAACTAACAATAAATGTGTATTTAAAATTTACTTCTTATTAAATGTCTCATTGATTAATATAATTTATAAATAAATAAAATAACTAAAAATAAATTGTCTAAAGTACCCTTATTTTAAAAAGGAAAAAAGTGCCGCAGAACTTCATTATTTTACATTATAAAAGATAATACTATTCTTTCCTTTTATTTTTGCAATATTTTTTTTTTTTTACTTAAAAACTATTAATATGTAAACTAGAATAGATTTTTTATAATTAAAATTAATTATCATATTTTTTAGATTAGTGTTAAAGTAGCAATAGACTAGCATTTTAGTAGTTTAATTAAATTATTTAATAAAAATAATTTTATCAAGATACAAAAAAAAAAACTTTAGGAGGAGTGATGATATGCAAAGAGGAATAATAATAGAAAATTGCCAATACCAGATTTTTATTTTCATAATTTTTTACTCATGCTTTATTTAAAAATACAACATATTAATTAAATAATCACATGTGAAATGCCTAATGTTTATTACCTTAAAGAATATTGTTGGTCCATTCAAACATTTAAATATTTGATATTTTGTGTTTGTCCATTCAAACATTTTCTGTGTTTCTACTTTTCTTCGGATGAGAAAAACTTTGGTTATTTTATTTGTAGGTGGCGTTTTTTACAAATTCTGGAACCGAAGCAAACGAATTGGCGATACTGATAGCAAGATTGTACACTGGCTCCCATGACATAATATCACTAAGGAATTCTTACCATGGGAATGGCGGTGGAACGATGGGGGCCACAGCTCAAAGCATTTGGAAATATAATGTTGTGCAGGTATATATATTTCCTCCTCTCTTTCTTTTTTTTTTGTTTTCCAAGTTTTGTGCAGTATCCCTTTAATTTGTATATTATTTATATATATTATTTTAATTTGTTGAATAAAGATTAGTTTCTTCATATCAATCATTTCTTAACAAATATTTTCTAAATCAGCGAATAAAAAGAGGTTTATAACTAAACTAATAATATCAAGTTTGAGTATTGAATTGAAAGTTTGTAGAGAAAGGGTTGACTTCAATTCTCGGAGAACAAATTTTTAAAATAGAGCAAAAATTTTAAATATGACTAAGTGTCACTGAAAATTAGTATGATAATCAGTGTAAAGGACTGCGCATCAAAGAAAATTTTAGTTAATAAGTTAATTTTAATTCTTTAACCTTTACTATCACAACACTACTTAATAATGAAACCTTAAATAATAAATAATGAAACTCCACTCACAACCGTACTTTCACCAACTAAATATAAACGTAAGTGATAGCAACAGAAAATTTGGCCTCGCTGGACAATATTGAAAGCGAACCGTTAATTATTGATGGTATTTGGAACGGACTTTCCTGTGGAAACTAGTAGTTTTAGATCAGTACTAAAGTGCCGTGACGATGATTTCTCATGATAATGAAAGCGTGGACCCCTTACAATTACGTGGTGTCTTGTTCGTTTTCAATCAGAAGTAACTTGTTAAGGGAAAATAGTCATTTCTTTCTTGCAACTTGCCATGTGAATTCACATGCAAGTGCAATACCCTGCTGGCTGGACTCTTCTTTATGTTCTATATTGTGTATTTTTTTAGGTTACCTTTTTTATGTTCTCTGCCACTTCAAACATAGGATAGCATTTGATACATATAGCATGAATTGATATGATACTCTGTTCTGTTCTGTTTTTCTTTCGTTTTTTTGTTTTTTTTTTTGCTCCATCTCTTTAGTGAAATTAAAATATACAATCCTTTTTAATTAAGTAGTGTATGTATTTTCATTTAATCACAATTTGATGTATAGTAAATTGATTAACTTTTATAATTATTATTTCAAAACTCACAACTATCATTTTTTTTATAGATGTAAAAAAAAATTGCACTTATAGAGAATAGAAATTAAACTCATTATTTTTATGTTTAGTTTAGTTTTTTCTATTTCTAAAAATGGTATATTCCACCTTATCTACCTGACAAAATGTTTCCCAACTTTTAAGCAGTGGGTGTTAAAAGTTTAAGATGGAAAGTTCTGTTTGCCTAACTCGTTCCGTTTTTGCTTCTTCTGTCAACAGAGTGGTGTTCATCATGCGGTAAATCCAGACCCTTATAGAGGTCTTTTCGGTTCTGATGGAGAGAAGTATGTGAGAGATGTTCAAGAAATCATTAATTTCGGAACTTCCGGAAATGTTGCAGCCTTCATATCTGAGGCTATACAGGTACATAGTTAAAACATAGACGGATCTAACTTGGTATGAAACAATTTGATTTAATAATATTTTAACATTGCATAAAATGCTTTCTTCAGGGCATGTATTCTAAGTAGTTTTTCTTTCTTATTTTATTCATTCTAAAACATTTCATTTATTAACTTTTATTTCGAACTTATGAAAAATTAAATAAATTAATATAGGGTTTAAAAGAACTAGCTTACACAAGTCATCCACATAATTTGTACTGGTTTCGTGCGACATTCCTGCATTACATTCACTATTTTTCAAGGAGATATGAAATGCATTCCTTTCCAGCCTTACATGTAGATGTACTATTAGTGTTAGATATTTTTTCATTCAATATTTTTAGTGAAATGTTACCAAAACATTTTTTAACGTAGTCATTCTAACATACTTTCTATCATCAACTTATTGGAAATCACAATTTTTTTCTAAGTGTCTCTCATAAGTTTTCAATAAATTTTAACTTATACTAAAAAATATATTAAAAAAGGTGTTAAAAAATATATTAATATTACTTGTCCTCCTCCTATTTTTATGATGAAAACTGTCATAAAGTACTAATGGCTGTAAAATGCTTTAACAGTACAATTTCCTAATTCTTATCTGAAGTGAATTGAAGTGTTTTGGCAAACATACACATTTCTTGATGCTGCTATTGTTTATGATAGGGAGTAGGGGGCATCGTTGAATTGGCTCCTGGTTACTTGCCTGCTGCCTACAATACTGTTAGAAAAGCTGGAGGTCTTTGCATTGCCGACGAGGTTCAGGCTGGGGTTGCTCGCACTGGTAGCCATTTCTGGGGGTTTGAAGCTCATGGTGTTGTACCTGACATAGTAACAATAGCAAAGGTAACTTAATTCTTCCTCTTTTTGCAAGTGCAGAAAGATCTTGATTTAGCAACCGTGAGGAACGTATGTCCTCTGTTCATATTGGAAATTTTGCAAGCTTGTTTACTTGTTACAAAACAATTCTCACTTGAAGTCTTTAACCATCATGGTTAGGCACAGTTGGCGGATAATTGTGTCTCTTAAATATGTAATCAGGTTCTATATAAAAAAAATGTTTATTTATTAAATAAATCTCAATACTTTTAGACATTTGTCTCTCCTCCTGGTCGGAGATACTATAGGTTCATAACAAAATAACAGTTCTCACATGACTAACACCGTGCTTATAGATACAACTAACAAAAAAAATTTAAGATAATATTAACGTAAAAACGTTTATCTGTGTTTTACTGTTATTGTAACAATGCTCTTCATTGATGGCTTGCTTCTTAATTTTGATTTTGGCAGAGCGTTGGAAACGGCATTCCTCTTGGTGCTGTTGTAACTACTCCTGAGATTGCGCAGGCCTTGACTCGCCGAAGCTACTTTAACACCTTCGGTGGGAATCCTGTTTGCACTGCTGCAGGATTGGCTGTTTTAAGAGTGATAGAGAAAGAGAAGCTTCAAGAAAATGCGTTTGTAGTGGGGTCTTACTTGAAAGAGAGACTCAATGCACTCAAGGACAAATATGAAGGTAATCCCTCGTCACTTCACTTCTCATTCCTTGAATCCTTGTCCATTCTAGATTAATGCACAAGCATGCCTCATGCATGAATTCATTCTAGATTGAGTTATATGATGGAGAGCGGAGGAACTTAAGTGAGAAGCATTAGTTTCACTGTGTCACAAAATAACAAGGATTTTTTCATTTTTCCTTCTGGCTATTCCTTAAATGAAAAATGCTACTAACACACTTTCTTAAACATATTTATTTAAAAACACCATTTTTTATTAACTTAAATTTATTAAAAATCACAAAAATTTGTGAATCTATCTCTCACTCGTGACTTTGTAAATTTCAATAAATTTTAATTAATAGTAATATGTTAAAATTAGTGTATTAGAAAATATGTTGTTATTATTGATGCACATCATGTTTTAAACAAACTCATTGGTTTTCTTCTATAGTAATTGGTGATGTGAGAGGAAGAGGCATGCTGCTTGGAGTTGAACTTGTCACTGATCGTGAACTTAAAACACCAGCACCAAATGAAACTCTGCATGTGATGGACCAAATGAAAGGTAAAATCTCAATCCCTCTAGATTGCCTTCTGGTTCCAGCCTTATTTTTCTGTTTTATGAGTTACTAATCAATAAACTCCTGCCATTAAAGCAGAATTAGGAGTACTGATTGGAAAGGGTGGCTATTATGGAAATGTATTCAGAATTACACCTCCCCTATGTTTCACTAAAGAAGATGCAGGTTGCTCTTTAGCTTCAAACCCTTTCTTTCCTTGACATTCGATTAATAGTACTAGTCTCTATACTTACAGCCTCACTGTGTGTGTTTTCCTTCTTTTTTGTGGATGCAGACTTCCTCGTGGATGCGATGGACTACACATTCTCCAGAATGTAAAGCTTAAAATAAGATCCAAGTGTAAATAAATGTCTAGTTTATATTATCATGTTAAGTAAACTATATCAGAGTATGTTTGGTTCTGCACCGACGCCACAAAAATCACGTTTTTTATGTAGAAATCTGGAAGCTACAAAGAGTTGTGGTGAGATCGAATGTGAAAAAATAATTATTTCTCTTTCACCGCACCGCAGGAACCAAACACACTATCAAACCATCTTTGTAGACACTAGCAAGTAAAAATTATAAATCTTACATGCAGGCTTAGTCCCATAATATCTCACTGTCATAGCAGAAAGTGAATAAGCTAACAATTCGTTGTCTCATTTATCTTATCTTGTTCTAATTTTGTTTGCTGCTCCTTTATTTTTTTATTTATTTTTAGGTCCCTGCTCTAATATATTTTTCCTTTTTTATTTGGGTCATGCCATATCTGATTTTACGTCATTTGTCAATTCTACCCGATATAGAATGTCAAAAATCAGACATTATTTTGAGATACAATAAGTGTGTAGCATAGTCATAGTCATTAATCTTGAGTTTAATAAATTCTAAGTATAATTTTGTTGTTCATACTAGTTATATCCGTTGAAAGTTTTGCTTTAGCAATTAGATAAGCACTTTTCTTAAAAACTTAAATGAAAGTTTTAGAGTCGCTTCTTCCATTCTGTGATTCTGTGCTCCTACCATTCTAAGACTGCTTCATGTGGCCCAAAATTCTTTTGGTAGTAGTACTTTAAATGGAGCCCAAATATGTCTCTATCCAACGTATGTTTCTAAGAGTTTATCCCTGTTCAAAAATTTTCTTTGGGATAAGATGGTAGGGTGTTTCGGCCGTCTCTATGGGTTTTACTAATGATTTTCATTTTTCAAGGAAATTATGTTTGTGACTGAAGATTGGACTCCTTTCTTGCATTTTCTACTTTCTTTTTCCACTTGATGTATTTCTACTTATACTTCTTAGCTTTCAATCCCCCTCTTGGTTTTTAATACCTTCTCAAAAGAAGAAAAAAAAAATAGAAGATCGTCTCTGTTTTGTATGAAGCCACTAAATTTTTTATTTCTGATCGTCGTGTACAAAGTCCAATTCTCCAAAGATTGTGACCCTTAATTCTGTAGTATTTGAGAAAGCAATAGCCCTTGACAGAAAATAGTCTGAGCCAGGCTTCGAGTCTGTAATAGGTCGGTCAAAACTCAAAACATCTTTTTTAAGGTTTTAAAAAACAGTTTACAAGCCTGCGATTTCAGCCATAACATTAAAGCTTTTGGAATTCTCGTAACCATTATGCATCAATAATTGTAATCACATTAACTATATTTATCCTCAATTTTTCGCAATAGAGAAAATAGTAACAAGACTCTGACCACAATTTAAATCTTGATCTGCCCTTTTTCGATCCTTCACAAACATCTCTCGATATATACATATCAGAAACTTTTATTTTTAATTAACTCTCACCTAAGATTGTATCAGGCTTGTGACTGTCTTGACTAAGGTTTTAGAAAACGGTTCTCGACTGAGTTTTAGCTGCAACATAAAAAAAATTTAGTGTTGGTGACCACAATGCAACTGTAATTGTGATTACTTTGCCGCATTTGTTTAAAATTTCCTACAATATCAAAAAATGCGACTAAACTCGACTGCAATTGCAATTTAAAACCGTAGTCTTTCATTGATATTTTTCAATGTCCAAAATTTTCCTTCACCAAAGACAAGAATATGTCAGCATGATCCAACTATGTTGGATTTTATTGGTTAATCAGTGCCGATTTTATTTATTGAATCAAGCTCTGTCGTGCACAGTTACTGATTGTGGTTTTAAGTATTAGTTTAATTCCTAATCACCTCTGTTCTCACGAACTACAATCTAAGGCAACATTTGGTTCAACAAAAGGAAAATGTGTATAATAGTCTTGTCGAGGAATTAGTATCAGAGAACATCAATTACAAAAGAAGAATATAAAGAAAATTTATATAAGGATTTAAACACCCAAAAAAGTAGATTCAGCTAAATCATTAGACTCAAATCTACGTCTTAACTACATAATTGCATTAAATATTTAAAAGAAAAATTTTATTATTTATATTAATAGTATCTCATTCAAATAAAGTTGTTTAAATTTTTGAGAAATCATCGAATAATTTTGGATCATCATAATTTTCATTAATCTGAATATTATATATAATCAAGAGTTACTTCTTTTTTTTATAAATTAAAAAAACTTGAATGTATGTATATGTAAAGATTAGTAGATAACTTATAATGATCCCGAATTCCTATTTATTTATCCCCTATTCTTATCTCCCACTCCTTAAGTTATTTATGAATTGACAAAAGAAAAAGCTAATTATGATAAATCCATCATGGATGTTGGGAATTCCTTCCTAAACTATGGTCACTGCTTGTGTCAAATATTTCTAAAATTTTATCATATAACGAAAGGGACTCTGATTTCAATAATAATAAAAAAAAAAGGTAGTTAGTAACTTGATTAGGGATACTTGAATCTGAACTGAATATTGAGTAAAATTAGTCGAAGCTGAGATAATCAGAACTTTGGATGTTAGCCACTAAGCACTGTTAGATTAAAACGTCGTAATTTTTTAACAGATTAATACGTCATATGAACATGAATATGAATTCGGAATTTAACGAGAGTTAGTACTTTCTGAAGATGTGAAAATAGAAGTCGGTACGCTTATTTACATTATTATATCATCCAACGCAATTAATCTGCACTTTTGGTCTTGTCTCTTTATGTTTTCAGTTCTTTTTATCTTCCTTTTACTTTCAACTATTTATCTTTTGACTTTAATATTTTATCACCACATCATTTCTTTTTTACATGTTCATTTCTTTTCATTTAACTATCAATGACCATGCCAATTTTAGGGTAGAACATTGATATTATACAAAGAACTAGGAGCTTTCCTTTCTTTTAGTACCTGAAAATCGAGAACTGAAACAATTTTTTTAGCATGATCCTATTAACGTTAAAAAATCAAAATTATACAAACAAGGTTCAACACAATTATTAAATAATTGAGTTTCTTAAATATGCTAATAGGGATTTAATTTCCTGAACATGCGTATGGAGAAGACTAACTTTATTGAAAGAGACAAAACACAATTCGATCTCGAGATATTAGTCTCATGACTTCGGGTTCAATTTCCTGAACGTGCATACAGTCAAGACTAACTTTGTTGGAAGAGACAAAAATCACTTCGAGATGTTAGTCTTATGATTTTTTACTATGAGATACCTTGTTCTTAACTATTTTTTTTTCTCAAATATAAATAACTTTTAATTATTTTTATTTTATTTAATACTATTCTTCTTAAAAAAAATTCATTTAATTATTTTTTTATTTTGAACAACTCTCTTTTGTTTTTTCATTTGTGAATAAGTTTTTAAAAATTTCTTAAATAATAAGAATAATTGAAAAGAATATTATAAAATTAATAAAATATAATGTAATTAATTAATTTTGTAAAAACAATTTTTATGTTTATAAAAAAGCACAAAGAAAGTACCAATTACATATAAGGATGAATAAAGTTCAAAGCATCCTTGGAGGATAAATAGTTATACAAAATTCTTAAGGTACATTTGGTTTGAATGATAAATTTGAAATTATTGTTTAAAACTTTAAATTTAATTTGGTCTAAAGTAAAAATTGGTTCAAATTGTATACTGAGTTTATATTGCGTAAATAATTATGGTGTAGATATAGAATTTTAGGTCAAATTTGAATTTTATTATTTAGATGTAAGATAAAAATTTGGAAATAATTTCTTTATATTTACAATGCAATCCAGCATAAATGTAAAATAACGGTGGCTTACTGGTCTTCCATTTCTTCATCCCAAATCATTACTCATTCCCATTATGACTATTCGGCCAATCTCCTTCTGCAAATGCCAAAGACTGTGTGCATCAACTATGGATATGATATATTTATCACCTAATTTGTATTAAGGATTACTATATTAACTTTATCTTACATTATTTCTATATATTTAGCTCGGTAGAGTCTAAAAATGCTACTAATTTAAATTAACTAAAGATTATCAAGCTTTACAAAAATCCTTTCTCTTAAATAAATAGTTGTACTGACTCCCATAAATTTGCTTGGGTATACAGTGTGGCATTGTTTGTAAACCAAAGAGATCTTCTGGACTAGGAATAAAAAATTTAGAGTTGTAGACTAGGAATAAAAAAAACTTAAGAGTTGTTTAATACTTATGTTTGCTTTCCAAATGTAACTGTCATTTTTTGACAAATAAAGAAGCAACGTGGTTCAATTTTTTGTCATATAGATGTGGTCATCTCGTTGAAATTCCTATTGGAGTGTGAGGATGGGGGGAGATATTGGTTCATTGTGGTAGAGAGATATTTATGCAACTGAGCAAGCAAGTCCAGCAGTGATATCCTGGTTTTCTAACGTCATGGCCCAAAAAGTGAAGGATAGGAGTTAAACTAGCTGTGTGTTTTTTTTTTTATGTTTTTATTTGAGAATCAAACTCAGATATGAAAAAATTTATAATAATTTACACATACTTTTTAACCAATTGATCTAAACATCTTTAATAATAACTAGTTATGTTTATTTCCTCTTATGGATGTCTTCCCAAGACTACTTAGCATTTCATAAGATAAAATGGCAAAGGTGATTGATGTGAGTGTGGAATGAGGGGATTTGGTCTTGGAAGTGGCATTGAAGAAGAGTTTTCTTCACTTGGAAGTTGGACAAGACAACTATTTTATGTCAAATCATAATATATATGACCACTTGTAATAGACCATTTGCAATGCAGAAAATTCTGAAAACCTTTTAATAGGTTTTGGTCAAGCCAAGTGTTGCTGAAGGTGTTAGCACTTTCATGGAAAGTGTTGATATACAGGTTACCAAGTGAAGCATTATATCACAGAAACATCATTACGGACCAGCAAGGATCTCTGTGCATTTTGCATGAAGTACTCTGAAGACTAAAATCATCTTTTCTTCAGTTGTCCAACATTTGTCCAGGTTTGACACTCCCTTTACGTTTGGTTTGGTTTGGTTTTAACTATATTCTCTTTGGTTGTTTATATGCATTACTTACGTCATAGGGGTTATGTTAGGTCAAAGGAAGGTAAAAATATTGGGATTATCGTTGGACATATGGATGCTTGATTGTTTGGTCAATATGGACATATATGAGGAACAATATTGTGCTTTGGAATGGGATGTTTGATTTGATTTTATTAAATGGAATTGGTTTTCCTTAAGAGTGAGGGCGTCCACTATTCTTTTTTAGATTGGTGCATCAACTAGATGGGTTGCATGGAAGGTTAATGTATCTTATTATTAGGTTCAATATTTAAGGGTTTTGTAATTGGGATAAAGTAACCCAAATACTATAATTATATATATTTCACTTGTCCTTATAAAACATAAAAAAGATGTCTCCTAACTAATAAGAGAATAATATTTGAGAAAATAAGTTAACTACTGAAATTGTAAAATAATTTTATATTATTATTTAATTACAAATTTATTAATTTATAATAATTATTTTAATTAAAAATTATACCAACAATAATTTTTTATTAATTAAAAATATAAATGTTTTTGGTATGAAACATAAAATTGTTATTCAAACACTGTTTTTGTAGCTCCTCGTTTATATCTTCTTTACACTTTCACCGTGTTTTTTTTCTCTAGCTATATTTGAAAAGAAAAAATATATCAAAACACAATGCATGAATAATATTGTTATATTAAGGTAAATTACAGTCATCTCTTTTGAGAGATGTTGATCAAATTACATTATTCTTTACTTTGAAAAATTAGATTTAACTTTCTTAATAAATAAAAATATTGTGCATGCTATAATCTATTTTAATATATATATATATATATATATTTAAACAATTTGTATAGCAGTAATAAGTATCAATACATGTGACTTTCAAGGACATTTTCCTCTCCCTGCAACTTTCTATATATGTTATCAATTACTAATTCTAAACGCTATTCTATTGATTTTACGACTTTAGAATATAATATAAAATTTTGAACATCCTTATTATTTGCTTTGAGGCTTTATCTAAAAAATCTTTATTTTATCTTGTAAAGGCAGTATTAAAGGTTTCAAAACTAATAATCCATAACACGGAGAGTTGCAAAGAAAATAAATATGAGTAAATACAATTTAGTCTCTAAATTTATATTTTTTTATTTTAGTAAAATTATAAAAAAGTCAAATAAGTCTATAAAATTATTTAGAGTTTCATTTAAGTCTCAGAAATTGTTTTTTTTTTCTAATTTTTATCCTAAACGTATCTTATTATTATCACTTAATTCCTCAAACTAGGAACTAAGATAAAAAAAAAAAAATATTTTCATATTTTTAAATAAAATCTTAAAAAATCTTAAGGACCTATTTAAGTTTTTTTTTGTAATTTCAGAGATTAAAATGATAGTAAGATATAAATTTAAGAACTAAATTAATAGTTTATTAAAATAAAATGCTATTAGATTTGTTCACATTATATTAATATATTAAAATATATCACACTTGAATCTCCCAAAAAAATAAAATACCAAATTTTCAAAATTAAGAAAGTAAACAATATAAGTATCTTTTGAGAGAAAACTACAATATTGCATATGCATTCATATATGGCACTATTAAATTATTGTATATCTAAAGAAATTAATATAACCAATGAATTGTAAATAATGGGAAAAAAAACCCAAAAGTTATAATACTTTTCTAATTATAAGATCATAATTTAAGAATAAGAAAAATTATTAAAAAAAACTTAATCACAATATAGACAAATTAATAAGTTGATATTGACATTATATATATGGGTATTTGCGAAGCCAAGTGGCAAAAGTGGTTTAGTTTGTTAGTGGGCATGGACACAATGCAAGTATCCCACTTCCTTAAGTTTTAGGTTTCCTGAAAATTTGACCATTTACTTCCCACTCATTTCGCCTCTTCTCTCTCTTTCTTCATTCTCTTTCATTGATCTGCAATTCCCGTCATGGTTTCTTTGGTTAAATCAAATTTTCCCAGAATTTGAGACACCTGATGCTAATTTCACAGCCCTTTTCAACCTTTTTATTCCCATTTTTTGGTAATGGTATGAAATTTTGTTACATTGGCCATCCTCATCTTTGGATCCAATAGATGCGCATGCAAGGCTAGTGGAAATTCTTATTTAAGCTTTCAAGCTTTGGTATATATCACCCACTTTTTTGTTTTCTTTTCATTTTCAAATTTTCACCAACATTATTAGAAAATTTGATGAGAGGTCGAAGTAAAAATTATACCTATCTATGGAGATTTTGATGCAATTGTTATCGCTTGAGCTTTGTCTTTGGCAATTTCCTTACAAAATTTCTCAGATGGAATGGCAGATCCTGCAAGTTATGGGAGTCTTGAGCGTGATATTGAGCAAGTTAGTTTCCCTAAGTTTCCTTTTTATTTTCCTTAAGTTTTTTTTTCTAAAATTGTTTTGCTTAAGATGTGCTCTCTCTCCTCTTGTGAATGGTGTAATTTAAATTAAGACATGTTTCTTTAATTCATTCAATTTGTGTTTGTATAGAAATAAGCCAAAGAATATCCATAACAAAGACAAACTAAAATTTTAGGGTCATTGTTTCAGTACATTGATCTCAATTAAGATGTTATCACATAATTGGCATTTATAGTTATAGTTGCCATAGCAAATGTTTTGTCGCCATTATGAGATGATATTGGCCAATTGCAACTAATGTAACCTGTAATCATGATCTTTTGTAATTGTGGTAACCACTAAAACTAAAAGGAATTTAACTTTTTATTGTTTTCTGTATGAAAAATATGTTTTCCCTGCCTAAAAGTAGTCTGCTTAAAGATAAGAAATGCCCACGAACAATTGCAATTTTTTAATATCAAGAAGAATGTGGGGGAGAAAAAGTAAGAAAAAAATATCATATTTTAAACCATTGCATGTACTGTACAAAGTGACAATCATAAGAAGTAAAAGATTATTAGTTGAATAATTAAGAATGGAGAAAAAAAAAAGATAAAAGTGGTAAGAAAAATGGCAACAATACTGCACGTTTCTTTATTGCTCTTTATATAATAATAATTAAAATCACTTTATTAGTAAAAAATGACAAGAAAAAATAGAAAATATGTTTAGATAAGCCACATGATTTGTTGTTATATTTTATTAAGGATTATATTGCTTCAATGCATCATCACTAACTAGGATTTAATGTATGTTTCAACTTTTTCCGAAGGCACTGATTGCCTTGAAAAAAGGAACTCAATTAATAAAGTACAGTCGAAAAACGAAGCCAAAAGTTTGCCCATTCAGACTTTCTCTGGTGAGATTTTACTGTTAAACTAAATGTAATTTCAGTACTAAACCTGCTTAGTTTAATTTCTAGAGTAGACATGTGTATGATGGTTTTGATATCTCTAAATAATTTCATATCTAGTGGAATTAACAGGATGAAACAACACTAATTTGGATTTCTCACAAGAAGGAAAGGAAATTGAAATTATCTTCAGTTTCACGTATTATCCCTGGACAAAGAACTGTAAGTTAAATACTTAGTATTTTAATGCTAGGTGATATTTATGCCCATATTAATAATCTTTTAAAGGTATCTCATATTTTATATGACAATTTTTTGTAGGTTGTCTTTAGGAGATATTTACAGCCGGAAAAGGATTATCTATCATTTTCACTTGTTTATAATAACAGGGAGCGAACACTTGATTTGGTGAGAAAATATACTGATTAACATTTCATTCCAATTTCTCAATTTGATACAAATTTTAAATAAAATGATTCTATTCTTCTTAATTATAGATATGCAAGGACAAAGATGAGACAGAGGTATGGTTTACAGGCCTTAAGACAATAATTTCGACTGGAAAGCTTAGGCGCATTGGAAGTGAAATATTTGATGTGAGTTTTAGCATGAATCCATTGAATGATCATTTTGTACTTAATTACTCATTATTTATGCGATGACATGTAGTTTATGCTTGTTCTTTCAATATATCCATGGATTAATATTTACTTTTTTTACAACTAGAGATTAATTTTTCTAATTCTTAAGTTATAAGCATAATTATAATAATGTAAACTTCAATATTGATTTGAATTTTCTCTTATTTCATTTCTTTCTTTTCATGTGCATTCAAATGTAGGCTTTCATACATATGACTTCATTAAATTCTACTAACAATGTGATATGTGTGTGTGTTAACTTAACAAGCAGGAATAACAACGTTATTTATTAATCATTACTAAAGAAAAATCATTTGATATATTTACTAAAAGTATATAGTATTAAATAGTAACTATTCATATAAAAGTTTAATATATAATTTTTTTGACAGAAAATTTAATATATAATTAGAATATTGAGTATAAAAGCTACTAGATGATAATGTGGATTGTAAATTATTATTTGAGAAATAATTATTTTGAAAATAATTTAACATTGTTATACATTA
>JAMLFT010007541.1:0-14684 GCA_026544285.1 Pachyrhizus erosus | reverse complement strand
AATTTAAGAAAAGTAACTATACAATAAAAACTAATTTTGTATAATTTAATTATAATAATAATAATTTTTATTATTTATAATTTTTAAAATTAAAAAACCAAATTAAAATTTATTTTTTGATAATTATGTGTAATTTTAATGAAACAATAATTTTGTAACTAAAACATAATTTATATTTTATCCTATCATTATATAATTCATGTCAAATATAAGATAAAATATTAATAATTTTTATATTGAGTGTATATGAAATGGAAGTTTTTTTTGTGCTAGTTGCTAATGCACTCCAATTGAAAAAGAAGAGTGTGTATATTAGCAAACTTCATGTACATGCATACACACAAACACACATATATATAAGAGATCAAATTACTACATCATTAATCATTTTATATAAATGTGAATTTTTTTATGTAACTATTAAATTATAACTTTACATTATCTTAATTTTTTATGTTAAATTTTATAAAAATTGAACAATAATAAAAAGAAGATTAAATAATTCATTTGGATTTTATTTTAGTTTATATAAAATTTTGTGTATATAACTATGTGAAAGGAACTTTTAATTTAATGGTGCATTTTAAAGAAAATATTATCTTATTTAAAGTTATTAGATGATGTAATAATTGGTAAAAATTAAATCAGTATAATTTGATACTTATATATAGAGAGAGATATGAGTTTTATTTTATTTTATTGTGTGAACTATACAAAATATACTATTATATGTCTCATTTCGCTCGTCTTACAACTTCTTAGCCATACACAAGAAAATAGTTTTTTAAGGAAACATAAGGAAACATTTATTTTTAAAACTTATTCATTTAATCTCTATAGTTATACGAACTTTATTTTTTAGTCTTTATATTTAAAAATCATTCATCTTAATCCATATACAAATACTTTTTTATTCATTTAGTCCTCATTGTTACGTAATGACAAATACTAAAAAATAAAATTTGTATACTATCAGGAACCAAAGAGATTCAAAAGTACTTATATAAGAAATAAAAAAAAAAAAAGATGATTTTAAGTTTAGGGATTAGAAAGTAAAATTTGTACTAGGGACTCAATGAATAATTTTTCTTTATTTAATAAAATGCAAGAAAATATTTTTCAATAACAAAGAAAAGAGAGAAAAGGTTTTTTATTTTCAATTATAAAATGATACTTTAATTTTATTTTTAATTATATAATTATAATTTATTTTTATTTCATTTCTTATTTTTAAAAATTGTCTATAACTAAAGAGAACATTTTTTTTTTACATTTTTTATATTTTTTCTAGACTTTAAAAATAAAAAATTATGGTTTTCTAAATAAAAATAAAAAATAAAAAATTTGTTAAATTATACATTTTAAAAATATTAAGATTAGGATAGGGATGTGTCATACTTAATTTTACAGTGTGTTTGGTTTAGCATTCACGTGTCTAGGAATGGCAAAGCAAGTTAGTCCAACCTGTTTTGGTTTGTCCCGCCACCAGCCAGTTGCAAATGGGCTGGGACAAGCTGGCCTACCTTTTAAGGATGGACTAGAAATCATGGTTTATCCTGTTTATGGGTAACCCATAAGAAATTATTGAAAAATACTAAAAACTTAAAAAATATATATATAAAATACAAACTCAAAGCTAAAATGCCTAATATAAAGAAAAGCCAAAATTTCACTTATAACAAGCCCAAAACAAACAAGCTGAAATGAAGGATGAACAAGCCCGCTTGACTTAGAGACTACATCTAGCCCAAATTTCACTACACATTCAATGCAGTTCAAGTAAAGATTATTTTTCATTTTATTCACTCTCTAATTTTAATTAATTATTCACTTTCACGAATATTAGGTATATGACTGGTGATAAAAGGTTATTAACTTTAGAAAATTCCAAAACTTGCACAATGATATAAAAAAATATTTTTAATTTTTTTTATTAAAAACAAAAAGCTCTTTGCAAGCAAGGCTTTTGAGGTGGAACATCAAAACCGAAATCTCCTCTTTCTAGCACAACGTGATGAAAAGATAAAATAAAAATTATCGAGAATAAAGAATTAGAAATATATTTATCACTCACATAATTTCCTTTTCAAATTCATATTAACATACACACTTATTTTTTTTAACACAAATACATTAATAAAATATAATAAGATATTATCTTAAAATATATTAATAATATAACTTGTTAACACATTTGTATTAAAAAAATAAATATGTATATGATAATAAATATTTTAAAATTTTGTTAACATAGACACATTTATTTTTTAATACGAGTACGTTAGAAAGTTATAAATTAAGATTTTTACTAACTCACTAATATTTGATTGTTAATTTTAAAAAAAATATTATTTAATTAAAAGTTATTGAATGATATAATAGTTGTAAAAATTATACCAATATAATTTAACTCTTCTCTTATTACATTTTTTGAAAACTAATTGTTACATTGAAAGTTTTTATCTTATAGATCATATATATAAATTAATATTAATCTAAAATTATTTGATATCTCATCCATATAGATTAAAATAATTGTAATTTATATTTTTTAAAATATACAAAAATATGAGTAATTTGATCACCTTTTTATTGTTATTCAATTTTTATAAAACTTGATATAAACAATTGAAATAATATAAAGTTATAATTTAACAATTAGATTGTTAAAATTCATATTTTATAAAAAGTTATTAAATAGTGTAATATCTGTAAGAGTTACACTAATTTAATTTGATCTTTCTACATAGACATTTATATATTTTATATTGACGTTAATCGAATAATTTACTATACAATAATTATCTTTTTTTTTTCTTTTGAATTAGGAATATCTCAAACAGAAATAAAAAAATAAATTCTTTAAGATAGTAAAATTTATTAAGAAATTAACATATTTTAATATATATTATATATTATTACATACAAACAATCTTGAAAATTAAATTCCTATTCAGATGTTTAAAAAACTTAGTTATCTGCTAACTAAAAAATATTAATACAATAACCTATTTTTAAACAACAACTAAAATACTCCCATTTCCTTTTCATTTTATGGTTTTGAAATCTAGATATTTGTCTTGCTATTTCATTTATTAGTTATAGTATGTGGTTTACATGTGAATAAAATCACTTTCACTTTGTGGTCGTAAAGGAAAACAAAGAGCTGCAACTTGCTCAGAATCATTCCCTCAACGTGCATCTAGGATACAATAATACAACACATAAATTTAGTTCAATTTGTCAGGCCATATCAAAGTGAAATATTGGATAGTTTTCCAACTAGAAAAATGCACGAAGGATCATTCTAAACCAATTCACACAAATATCAAAGGCAAAGAAAAAACTCCAAGCGGCAAGAAATTTGTAATTAATTTTAGAGTATAACCTATAAAAGTATTCTTAGGAAATTGCTAAAGCTGTCCAATACCTGATCTGTGAGTGAGATTCACACCCACTATAATGGTCTGCTACACAAGGTGGAAGAACTAACTTTGAATTCAAAAGAATTAAAAACAAAAATGCTACTAGCTTGGGAAATTATCTTGCTAATGCATTTTTATACTAATTTGGGAATATGCTATTGCATAATAGGTCAATATCCCAGCAGAATGTTGATAATTTAATCAATTACTTATTAGAACTGGGCATGGCTTTGGTTTAATGAGAGTGTGGTTGATGTAAAATCATCAGGAACTGTTCTCTTTTGCTTGATATCTGTTAGCAACACATGGGCCCTTGATTTTCATGAGACCCAGTTAAACATACCATTCTCAAGCCTGGTTGGCTTAAGGGCCTTGTTTTAACTAGAAGCCCTTTTTTGTTTTACTTTACTGCATGTCCTTAATTCCCTAAATATGGCTAGATGAGATCATATCTAGGTTTATTTAATGTGACTCAGGAGAACTATGACATGAATGAATGAAATTTCTAAGACATTTTCTTTCAATTTTAGTTTCTTTGGTTGTTTAGAACCCTATAATTTGGTTTATTTTATTCATTTTTCAAAAAGATGAGCGAAGTTGTTTATTTATTAAAGCAAAAAAAATTACTGTTATTTTCTCTTATAAACAAATTAATTAAAAAAATTTAAATAACACAAAATAAATTATACTTTTGCGTCCTAAGTTGTCATATAATAATAACTAATCGTTACAGTAAATTCAACTAATCAAAATACTGCCAAACATGCTTTCTACTCAGTTTCCACCAAAAGCAAACAAGAACGACTCTCAATCTATATATATATATATATATATATATATATAAATTGTTTCCTCCAAACAGAACAAAGAAAGATCTTGATATTTTGTATCCTTTTATATGTTCTAAGACACAAGAATGAATGGTGTAGGTGGAACTAGTGAATTAGGTACCTTTATTACTAGCCACATCCTTATAGTGGTTCTTATGATTGACATGACTAATCCATTTAATATGTTTCCAACGTAATTGATTTTAAATAAGATAATAAGATTTAAGAAATCTTAATTTTTTTTTTATATTTTCAACAATAATAAATACCAACATTATAAATATATGTATTAAAAAAATTTTCTTTTGATATTCTTTATCATTTTCTCAATTTCTATATAATCAGTTAATGTTTTTTATTAGTATTCAGAAATTATTACAATAACACATATTATTCCATTTTTTAAAACATAAAATGAATTTAAGAATATGAAAGAGAATATAAACGAAGGTTCACAGAAGAGGAAATTTTTATATTTGTCAATTTCTTATTTTCAATTTTAAGAAAAAAAAATTGTTGGGTTTTTTACTTGATGAAAATTCGAAATAAAAAAGTTACTAATAATGAGAGAATCATGAAGGAAAAAATATAAATAATAAATAAAATGGAAACCCAAATAATATTCCAAGTTAAAAAATATTTTTTATGTGTATATATCAAGTAATTTTTTATTTTCAAAACATAATTTAAAAGGAAAAATATAAAAAACTAAAAAAATTTGATCAATTGATGTCCTTTAAAAAAGAGAGAAAATAAATAATATATATATATATATTTAATTTAAGTATTAAATAAAATGAAAATACAAATGGAGGTGACAAGACAAGCTAGTAAAAAAGGCTGCAAAGAAATGAAAGGGCTAAAAGGCTAACCCACTTCTGGATATTCCATACTTTCGTTAGTCCCTACACTGGAAAATTAAAACAAAATTTACGAATCTACCCTTCTTATTGCTTTGACTGTGAGGTGAGACTGAACTTTCTAGTTTCCTCTTCTGTCTGAGATGAATTTTCTTTGCTTCCTGCGAGGGATGTATCATTCTTCATCAGTTAGTGATTGCATTGCGAGTTTGCGACCACCTCTTTAGTCCCACATCAACTAGATACAATGTATTCACTATGTTTATATTACACCAGGAGAACACATACGCTGTCCCTTCGGGGACATCTGATAAAATTGGAACGATACAGAGAAGATTAGCATGGCCCCTGCGCAAGGATGACACGCACAAATCGAGAAATGGTCCAATTTTTTTTTGCAATGTCATGCATTTCTTCTTTGAACTTCCATGCTGATGCTACAATCTTTTCAATTCTTAGTCCTTATGTTAATGTCTGGTTGAGGTCAGGCATAATTTCACTCAATGCACAAGTCAAAATATAGTATTTGGTGTACTACTTTTTTTTTTTTTTTTTTTTTTTTTTTATCTTTCAGAAAGTCAATAAAACAGCTACACTCTAACAAAGGAGACACCTACAGCACCTGTTACAAAAAAGATTGACTGAGATGTTGCTTAAAGCGAAAATGGTTAGTAGGGAGGCTTATTATGAAGAATTAGCCAATGGAAGTGTTTAACCATTTCTACTACGTGGAGTTTCTAGACCAGGCTCAATTCTCATGAGAGGACAAATGAACAGCAGGCACATCAATCAACCACTTATAGGCAGAGTTAGTAGATATGGTATTTGATAAGTCCTATACTCAAGAAGCATAAAGTGGTAAGGCATAAACCATCTGTAAGAAAAATCATTAACAACTTTAAAATATATACCTTTCTCAGGCCCTTTGGTTGTCTATACCTTGCACTACAGCATTGGCCTGATGCATCCCGCTCAAATTACATTATAGGTTTTGTGGGATGTCTCTGAATTATCAGATGCATTTATGGAACTTTAATTATCCTTTGTTTCAATAGGGATAACCTTTTCCGGTGTATTTCCTAGTACTGTTAATACTATGATACATATATCTTTAAAACATGAGAACATTTTGCTCAAATTCAATTTTCAAAATTGGCTGTTTTATTGGTTACTTTGGCTTTCAAATCTATTCAAAGAAATAGAAGAAAAATTTTAGAGACTCAAATCTTGATAATGCTCTTCCATATCTCTTTGATTGGCTTTGTACTTTTTGTTTTAGAAGCAGAGGAGCTATTGTCTTATAGAAAGTCAAGCCATGTATGTCCTTGCAGCATAATTATTTTGCTTGAATGGTGTGATGATGGGACATGCACAAACTAATTGTATTTTTTTATTGATGGTGTAATGTCATACATTCTCTTTAGACTGAAAATGTCCCAGTTTCTGTAATTTGATTTTTAAAAGTATAACATTGTATTTCCAATCTGGACTGTTTTTTTCGATATTTTCCAATCTGGCTTTTATGTTACAGATAAAAAGGTGAAATTATTCATCTTGTCTAGTAAGAGCCAGTTTCAGAAAGCATATTTTTCATCTTTTATTTTACAAATAATTATCAGTTAGAGCAAATTATAAGTTGTCACCTTATTTTTCACTTTCTTATTTTAAAGATTTATTTTCATGGATTCTATGAAAATCTTTGATTTACATGTTGTAATGAAAAATTCCATGATGAAACTGTAAAATTTTGTGTAATGATTGAAACTATATAAATATAATTATTGATAAACCCCAAATATGAGACTGTCATAAGCCTGCCCTAGATGGAACGGTCGTATGAAAGCCCAAAAGTAAACTAACTGACCTCTTCAACAATTTGAAATTCTGGCCTTATTACACCCACATATACAGCTACGACTTCTCTGATAAACCCAAACAAAAGAATACCCGCAGCTTTTTCGGGTTTGTTCCAATTATGAATAAGCAAAAATGTTGAGAATGTGTTGAATGGTGGGTAAAATTAAAAAAGGTTGGTTTAATATAAGAGGTCTGTCAGACAACCATGTGATCATCCCCAGCCAGGTAGAACTGTCCGAGAACGATCCTCCACGGCCTAAGATGAGGATCCTCACAACAGAGGCACTCAAAGTAAGGCTGTTAATCACGCTCTGATCACACGGTCATGATTCATCCACCAGACTATGGTTCCTGTCTCCTTAGAAACTCAAGGATACAGAGGTACGAGCCTATAGAACAGATCCTGTTCAAGTAAGGTCGTAACCAGCGGAATCAAGCTTAGTCATATAAAGTAATGTCACTAGCTAAAATTTTCCAGTGTGGGACTACTATTATTATCTTCGTCACTTGATTTCAGTGTCAGCATTAATAGCTTACTGTGGCTCTTGGTACATGATGAGCGCATGATTGTCGTGGTGCGCAAGTTGTTATGAGGCAATTGTCCAGTATTGCTAGGGTGTGGCAATGGGTATACTGTCCTGTAAGTGAACTATGTAATTGAGAATTTCTCTTCAAATTACATTCTCCATAATTTGTGCTTCATAAACAATGCTTTGCAGGGAGTTTAGGATTATTTTCATATTCTTTATTTCAGAACCGGTTGGAAATGGTAACAATTGATGTGTGATTTATTAGTATTAAAATGGAGAAATGCTACCCCGTTGGTTTAGTTCAGTATCAAGTTCTACATTTCCATTTGCAAATTATTGATTTAGCCTATCCTATGATGTGATGCAGTTTTTCCCTGATTCATAGCTCAACCGTAGGTTTTTTTGACATAAAATAAGTGTTGAAAGTTTGGGAATGCATGACAATATGAAACTGATGGTTGTCACGGCCTGGATTCTGTCCTAATTGACAGGGACAATTAAGTGTTGTCATGTCTTTTGCATCTCAATGCCAACAGGGTATGGAAATGCTTAGTTGTTCATTCTCTATCTAGTCTCTATATATTGCCAGTATTTAATACTAACTTATTCCTTTTAAAATAGCTAAAATTGATTGGAACTCTTGAAATTATGTGAAATTCAATTCAGATACTCAAATTCATTTTGCCGATACATTTTGGAGGAAAAATAAGGGGAACAATATTTTTATTTTTAAATTGAGAAAGACATATTATAAAAGTAAGTCAAAGATTAAAAATACTAAATTTGTACTTATCTACTGTTTTTAATTCTTTTTATTTTTAAAAAAATATTAAGTTAGAAACTTTTATTAAAAAACATGTCTTCCTTTTTATAGTTCATACCATTCCTTTCATCTTTAAAGCCCAATCTCCAAAAGTATATTAGAAAACTAATTATAAGGAGGCTGTGTTTCCTGCACTAATTTGTATTTCTCATTCACGGTTGATGAAATCTTAATTATTTTATGGGTCTTGTTAATCAGGCTGCTTAAGAAATTAAAAGAATTTTTTTTATTAAAAATCATATGAAAACGTGTTTATAAGTTGTAAAAAACGTATTTTTATTCACTTTAATAATTTTTCTTTTTTACATTTTAACCAGTGTCAGTAATGCATTCAAAAAGTTAGCATTTTTCTTATTTTATTTTTAAATCAAATACTCAATTTGCGACTTTTTCTTTTTTGAAAAAAAGCATCAAGTGAATGAAATATGAGAGACACAATTTTACTGGAGTTTTGTTTTTCATTTTAATTTACTCGAACATTACCTATGTTTTATCTTAAAAAATTTACAAAAGTTTAACATGCCTCCATTACTTTATAGTAGTCTCTAGAATTGAACTGGAAGATGAGCAAGTAAATACAATATTCAACACCAATGACTATGTTTGGTTTTTCGTTTAGGACGCTTCAAAAATTTAATTTATAGTGTAAATTCTTTTTCGTGACATGTTTGGATTGATTAGGTTATCAAATCAATCTAGATCTATACTAAGTCCTACTTAAGAGACAAGGCCTCCACTGGAAATAAACAAGAAGCATCTCTGAATACGAAAGGAGTCTGTAGTTTCCGAAGCTCACCTAATTGAATTTCACATGATTTCAAAATTAATATTGGCTATCTTCAAAGGAATTAGTTAAAATGATTGAGTTATGTGTTGCCAGAATTTACCTAGTAACATAGAGACTAAATGGATGCATGAGCAACTAAGCACCTCCAAACCCTGTTGGCATTGAGATTCAAAAGAAACTCGCAATCAGCAAAACCATTCTGAGGTCCAAAGTCATTTTGTGTTGGAAAAACTGAAGCAACAACACAGCAAAACAGTGGTAGCACAGTAGTACTTAGACATGTAGAGGCACACTTTCTTGCTGTGTTGTTTCAATATTTCCAACAATCTTAAGAATTTATTTGCATAGTGCAAAAGAAAACAACCGTTGGGTTTTCTGATTTTTTGGATCAAAAAGATATGATAGTTTTTATCCTTTTAAAATTGAACGTTCCTTCCTTTTATTTTGGAAAACCAAATCTGATCTGACCTTTTGTTTTCCATTTCAATTTTCTTTTTAAAAAAAGAAAGATCAAAAGATCAGCACAATTGACAGGCACGTCCAAGAATTTTAAAACCGTCTTCAGATATGAAAACTGTAAAATAGGAGATCCATAAATACAAGACTTGGTAAAATACTTTTTAAATATCTCAATTAATTTATCCAACATTATGATGTCAATTTGGGAAATAGAAGAATTATACATACATGCAACACTTCATTGTCCTAGGCAAATAGGACAGAATCCAGGCCGTGACAACGATCAGTTTCATACTGTCATCCATTCCCAAACTTTCAAGACTGTTATATGTAGCATTTCACTGGTTTTGCACTGAATAGGGGGCAACATTTTATTTTACATCAAAAACGCTCTCATCATGTAACAAGAGCCACAAAAGCTACCAATGCTGACACTGACATCAAGATAATAATAATAGTGCCACATCGGATGAGTTTAGTTAGAGACATGGGTTTATATAACTAAGCTTGATAATTATGGCCACGACCTTACTTGAACAGGATCTGTTCTATAGGCTCGTACCTCTGTATCCTTAAGTTCTAAGGAGACAGGAACCATAGTCTGGTGGATGAATCATGACCGTGTGACCAGAGCGTGATTAATGGCCTTACTTGAGTTCCTCTGTTGTGAGGATCCTCATCTTAGGCTGTAGAGGATCGTTCTCGGACAGTTCTACCTGGCTGGGAATGGTCACATGGTTGTCTGACAGACCCAAAATAACTTTTTTTTACCTACATTTTTTGTGTGCTTTCTTTCGTTTGAGTTGAGCAGACAAGTCATAACTGTATATATGAGGTAAGGCCAGTTGATTTCCTTTTGGGCTTTCATAGGCTTATGGCAGGCCCATAGTTGGGGTTTTTCACAATTATATTCATACAGTTTCAATCATTACTCAAAATTTTACAGTTGCATCATGGAATTTTTCATTGCATCGCGCAAATCAAATATTTGTATAAGAAACCATGAAAATAAAAGAAAAACATATTTTTATTCATTTACAAATCTTTAAAATAAGAAAGAAAGTGAAAACAAGGTGGCAATTTATAATTATTTGAAAAAAATGAAAACAAAAATGTTTTCTGAAACTGGCTCTTACCAGAAAAGATGAATGATTTGCACCTTTTCATCTGTAAGATAAGACAACATGGGAAATTATCGAAAAAAAAAAAGGCAAGATTGGAAATCTAATGTTGTACTTTTAAAAACAAAATTAGAGAAACTTCGATATTTCAATCTAAAGGGAATATGACATTAGACCATCTACAAAAAATACAATTAGATCTTGCATGTCCCATCACCACACCATTCAAGCAAAATAATTATGCATGCAAGAACATACTAGGCTTTACTTTCTACATAACGATGTTAGAGGAGCTGCCCAGCTTCTAAAAAAAACTACAAAGCCAATCAAAGGTATGAAAGAGCATTATGAATATTTGAGTCTCTAAAAATTTTCTTCTACTTATTTGAATAGATGTGGAAACCCGAGTAAGCAATAAAACAGCCAATTCTGAAAATTGAACTGGAAGCAAAATGTTCTCAAGTTTTAAAGAGAGGGATATATATATAGTACTAACAGTACAAAAAATAAAACGTTATCCCTATTGAAAAAATGGATAATTTAAAATCCAAAAATGCATCAGAACATGCACATTCAGAGATATCCCACAAAACCTATAATATAATTTGAGTAGGATGCATCAGGCCCATGCTGTAGTGCAAGGCATAGACAACCACAAGGTCTGAGAAAGGTACATATTTTATTGTTATGATTTTTCTTACAGATGATTTATGACTTGTCGCTTTATGCTTCTTCAGCATAGGACTTATCAAATACCATTTTTACTTTTCACAATTAAGATAAGTTAGTAACCAAATACTATATTTTGCCGTGTGCATTGAGTGGAATATGGAATCATGCCTTATCTTGGCCAGACTTTAACAAGAGAAATAAGAACTGAAGAGATAGTAACATCAGCATGGAAGTTCAAAGAAGAAAAACATACTACTCGAAAACAAATTTCAACCATTTCAAGATTTGTGCGTGTCATCTTTGTGCAGGGGTCATGCTAATCTTCTCTGTATCATTACAAGAAGTCCTTCGAGGTAAACAACATGCATCTCAGTCAGCTACAGAAGAGGAAACTTAGAAGTTGGAAAGATACACAAAAGGATTTGTTTCCCGGCTGTCAATTGAAGAAAATAAGAGATTGCATAATAAGAGGTGAAACATACTTTGGGAAGTACTCAAGAACTCGGTTAAGTTAGTATTATGGTTTACAACAAAAAACCAAAAAACCCTTCTTGTATATGTTATAGAACAGTATTATAAGTTCATTTTAACAATTAACAAATAGTATATGCCCTCACAAAGCATGTACAAAAAATAGATATTTACTCTATCACCTAAAGTGCTGGGCCACCAAATAAACGCTAAAGCATAAACACATTCTGCTCAGTTTGCACCAAAAGCAAGCAAGCAAGAAACATCTCAATGTAAACAATAGAAAGATCATGATATTTGTATCTTTTATGTGTTTTGAGACACGAGAATGGGTGGTGTAAAATAGAATTAGGTACCTTTATAAGTTATAACTATCAGCAGGCTTATAGCTGTATGATTATTCTCCTCTTCACTTTCCTTGTTACACAGAGGTATGGCATTCTATTTTTAAAACTTTCTTTTCACAAAATTGTCCGTAGGAATGAGCAAACATGCCAATAGTACATCCTACTTCAACATTTTTATACCCACAAAAATACAGAGCGAAGCCAGACAGATCAAACTGAGACTAAAATGCACTCTAATTAACCAGCAAAAACGTAATACCCACAAATGATTTCAAAATGTACAATTTTCAATTGAAAAATACAAAATACTCATTCTTGTCTTTGGATCACTGGAGCTCAGTTTATTCTCTTGCTTGTTCTAACTTAAAGAATATCTACTGGTAATGCAATGTATTGCATGGAATAGAGCCTAGGCCCTAGTATGGTCTTTATCAATACATTTGTCTGTTAATTTGATTTGCTTTGCTTTGCTGTAGAGAAATCATGACAATTGCATATGAATTCTACAGAGCAAAAAAATAGAGCCCCTGCAACTCACCTAACTATACATGTTTCTGAGGATCTTTATATGCCTAGAAACCACTCCATGTTCCTTTGAAATATACCCCTAGTCACCAGAATCATAGGAAGAAGAGAAAAGAAACTGCAGAAAAGGGAAGACACCTGAACTGAACAGAGAATTTAATTCTGCTAAAAAAAACGAAGGTGAAAGCATACTCGTTTGCAATGTAAAAAGAATACTCCGCAGTTTCAAAAATGTAAAAAAAAAAAAAAAAAAAAAAGTAAAAGCATCATCATCTAAACGGAGAAATTGCAAAAAAAATTTGGACCATTTCTCGATTTGTGCGTGTCATCCTTGCGCAGGGGCCATGCTAATCTTCTCTGTATCGTTCCAATTTTATCGGATGTCCCCGAAGGGACAACCATGGCTTTAGTATGTCCAAATATAAACACTATAGTTAAACCAAGTTTAGTCAGTGTGGGACTCAGGTGGGAACGTGATAAATACACCATTGGGAACGAAAACACGCAATCGAAATACTGGCTGAAATAATGTTCATCTCTGAATACGAAAGGAGTCAGTAGTTTCCAAAGCTCACCAGAGAAACATAAAAGACAATTTAATGCATTTTTGGGACACGAGAATAAGGTACGTACTGTAATCAGAAATAGCCACCTTTATTACTCGTTATCCTACCCTTATTATCCCTTTATGACTACTCTACTCTTCACACTTCTGCATACTTTTTCATTTCACATTTTTGTATTTATTTCTTAAATATTACCATTATTTTTCATTTTTCTTTCCTACATTTCTCAGATTTTTCAACTATGTAAATGTAATTACTTTTTTTATATGCGCAGGCTAAGGTGAAGAAGGATTTTATAACCGTTAGATGTGTTAATTAAATATTCAAGGGTTGAGATCTTCTAATTGAAACTATTTGTTTCAGTTTTTATTATTTATTTATCTGTGCATGTACTCTTCTACCCTTGTGGAGACAAGGATTATAATGTCATTCTTCAATTTTAAAAACTACTAACAAATGAAATTAAAAAAAAAATTGGTTAAAACCTCCTATACCCGGTCATAAAAATTTATTCACAGTAAACCACCTGTGTTGGTGGGTCAATATAGTAGCCTTTGCCCTTTTTATATGCTTCATTAGCATTTTTTTTACTTTATATTATATTACTTATAATATTTATATTTGTTTAAAATAATCTATAGAGCTTATGAATTATTTAATTATAATTTTTAATTAAATATTTAAACTTATATTTTATTTTTTAAGTGAATTTTTTTTGTAATTATTATTATAAAAATTAATTAGTCTTAAAACTAATATTGTCTTCTTATCTACAGTGAGTATATCAATCTTTAAATTAGTATTTTCACTTTTTTTTTTGGATAATATTATCATTTTTACATATTTTAAATTCAATATTTTTAACTAAATTTTGGGGTAATTAATTTTCTTAACATTTATTTTATAGAAAGACTCAATTAGAAAACAAGACTTAAAAAGTTTCAACAAAATTTAATAACTACATTTAATAAAAAATAAATTATAGATAACTACCTTAACTTTACATGTGTGTTTGTTTAATAATTATTTTAATTGTACATTTTTAAAAAATATACCGTTTACCTTTATTTAAAGTATCTTTACTTTCCTTTATTAAAAAATATATTAAGCATGTGGGCCGGAAATAAATTCTAAGTTTCATATATTATATATAGATTACAATTACAATATACACACATACTATATCACATGAGTCAAAAATAAACTTTCAACTATATAAATTATAGATTTAAGTTATGTTTGACAAGATAGTTTTTTTTATTAATTAAAATGTTAATTTGATTATTTAATAAATAATTCTTAGTATTTTTTAAAATGTTATTTTTTAATTTATAGTTTCTAACTTTTTATATTTATTTTTTTATCTTTAAATATTTATTATATTTTTATTTTTTTATATAAATAAGATTTT
>JAMLFT010007540.1:0-14686 GCA_026544285.1 Pachyrhizus erosus | reverse complement strand
CCAGAATCAACATTTTGTTTTTTATTTTTATTTAAATATTTAATATTTTTCTTTGTTAATTTACAAATCAATATCACATTATACTTCTGTTATATTTTCATTGATCTTAAATTGGAATTAGAGAATTAGTTTTAACAATTAAAAATGTACAATGACTAAAGCGAACAATTAGAAGTATTAGAACTAAAATTGTGTATAAATTAAAATATAAGAAATAGAAGTACATTTAAATACAATTTCGTTGGTATTCTTGATGTTATTTTCAATCAAAATTGCATTTTATCTTAACAACTACTATTTTCTTCTTAGTAACTAAAATTAATAGTGATTATGAAAATTAAAGGCTGATTTTAATTGAACAGTACTTATAATAGTGTGTCAAGTTAGTCTACAAAAAATAGTGTATAAACTTTTCTCTATTATATAAATAAATAGATTAAGAATATATTACAGAATTTAATAAAAAAAAAAAACCACGATCTGTTGTTTGATTTAAGAAATTAGAGATAAGAATATGTAAAAAATTGATTTTAATTTGTTTAGTTTTTTACATTATTATTAGTACGTAAAGTTTTACATATATATATAATGATTACCTATTAGAGCATGTAATGACCAATAATTAAATATCGCAATTTAATTAGAAAATATTGGTTGTCATTAAATTATAAATTATCATAAACGGTCATAAATGAAAAATTTGTGATTTTTATAATAATTATTTTCAAAGATATATCTAAAATGTTTTTAATTAGTTGAAAATGTAATTGTTAGTGTATAAAATTAAACTTAAATGTTAATTCTTTATCGTTCAATGCCCTGCTTTCAGTAGGAAAATAAAATACTAATAAAAAGTTGTCATTAGCATTACTCTGGTTACTATAGAAATTATTTTGAGTCTAGATTAACATATAATAATACTGATTATAAATATCAAATTTCAGAAATAATAAATAAATATATAATTGTTAAGTGCTAACAAATAATTTCGTTGTTCTTGAAGTTTGTGTAATAACATATAAATTATTAAACTTATATAATGATATGTAGATATAAATTTAGAATTTAATTTAAATGTATTAAAAATAAAAATATATATATTATCATTCGATCACAAATTATGGTGTATTATAAATATGTTAATTTTTATAATAATTATTTTTAAAAATTATATCTAACATAATTTTTTATTAATTAAGAATGTAAAAATATTTACAGTGTATAAGACTTAAAATCAATTTTTTGTGAGCAAACTATTTAGGTGAGTTAAAACCGAGTGTTCACTAGGTTTAGGATAGATTTCAAGATTTAAAGAATGTTTATAAAAGTACTTATATATTATCTCCTAAAAAAAGTTATTATATTGATAAGAAGATTTGAACTCATATTCTTATAAAATATGAATCTAATCTTTATCAATTAGATTTATTTTTATTGAATTAATTCGAAAATTTAACCTGCCAAATATTACAATCAAAGATAGAAGTCACTCCTACCTAAGTTTTTGAAGTACTTATATTCTAAAAAAATATTGGTCCCCTAACCTTAACATAAAAAATAACAGTGAAATGTTAATTATATTCTAAAAATAATAAAAATAGTTAATTATCATAAATAATAATTTTTATTCACATAAAAATATAAAATACTCAGGTTTTTTTTTTTAAAATAAGAATAGACTTTAAATAAAATTTCTAGGTGGTATCCTGGTTAGAATGAGGCTGTATCAAAAGTAAACTCTTTGTATTAATAAGTAACAACCATTTAGTACAGTGTATGCATAAATGTTCCGATTGATGCAATTGATAAATCACAATCATGTCATGGTATTGGCACCTCCATTAATATTGGCCCATGCTGGTGTCACGATCTAGCGTTCTACCAATTGTGAATCTAACGGCAAGGAGGGCATCTGGGCCACGTGAACCATTCTCCTTTACTCTCATGGCCTTGTCTTCATTATGTAACCGTTCCTCTTTCGCTTTCACAACCACTTTCAAGCTAAGCCAAAGCCAAAGCCAAAGCCAAAGCCAAACTAGTTAGGACTATACGTATCTTTGTTTACATAACATATGCTCCTGCCTCCCGCACCCAACCCCAACCCCAACCCCAACCCATTCTCCTCTTTCTGTGGTTACCAAAGTTTCATGCCATGTGGCTTTGTATAAACGTGCGCATTGCAACTCTTGGCTCATGAGAAAACTCAAAACCAAACATTTGAATTGCCCATATTTTGGCTCTAGTTTTTACGTGTCTACTTTGTTCCTAAGCTACGTGGAATGGAACGGGGGACCAGCACCAAACCTTGTTAGAAATTGAGACATGTGCATAGCATTTCGTATTCCGATTCCTAATATATGACATATATTTATGCCTAATATATGACAATACATAATTCTAGTGTTTCGTTACCACAAGACCTTTCTCTCCTTGGAATTCCTATAGCAATACATAATAGATATGAACATAAATATAGATGCTCGTGTTTTATAATTAACCTTTACATGCTGCTTATGGGCATGAGGGGAATAATTTCGTAGCTGTATCGTTGGAAGTTTGTCACTTGAAAAAAAATTCCACATTCAAATTAATATTTAGAAGAATAAAAATTAATTCATGTGAAAGGGATATACTAGATTAAGGTGATTGTACTGTGGTGGTATTTATAAAACACATAGGTAGCATGTTTGATAGCTTAATGTTGTCATTTAATCACATCTTGTTAGAGGATTGAAAGGAGTAGTTGAGATTGTAGGTTAGATGTTAAGTGTTGTTTCATATACGTACGGTTCATTTTGTGTCAAGAGTAGTTAAGTAATTTTAGGATATGATCACTTGATAATTTTTTGAGTAGATACATGTGATAAGTTTTGATAAGAGAATGGATGATTGTTTAGTGGACACTGCTAGTAAATTATTGAAGTTGTTATATTATTAGATGATGGTCATCATGTAATAGATGATTATCCAAGGAATACAATGAAAAAGAATTAGAGAAATATGAGTTTGAAAACTTGAAGATTGAGGGTTTAATGATTAGAGTTAGAAGAAAAGTTTTAAAGAAGAAAATTGAACTTCAATTGGATCTTGTAGAACCCAAGTCCAATGTGCCTTTTGATGGGTTCAAGTCGCCCATATACTTTCTTTCATTGGATGTGCATAGAGTGGGAGGAGCTTCCTTGAAGTCAACGCATGTTATAGCTTGTAGATAGTTTCGTTGGACTTTGTTTAGTTTGAGCCAAATGGGTCTTAGTTTAACTAGAGTATATAAACTCAATTTTTAAGAATTCCTATCCAAGAATCCTTGATTCTTATCAAAGAATTCCTAATTCTTTGTGGCAAATCCTTCTTTGTTTATCATTTTTTTGGGAGAGTGTGGTGCACATAATTTCTAGAGCCTTATTTCACGTTCTTGTTTAAGTAGATCAAACAAAGCTTCAAAAACAATCAAAAATTTACATTTATTAGATTGAAATTACATCAAGACTCTTCCTCTTATGTAAGTAACTTCTTCTACCCTTTCATATTGTTATCATGCAAACATTTCTCTTTTAACTTGAGTGTTGGAATCGTTATAGGTATCACCACTTCTTTCATCTAACTTTACAATATCATACTTCATCGTCATAAAAGTAGCAACTTACAAAAAACACTACCCAATTTGAATATGGGTCAACCTTATTTATCCCAACTCAAATAAAATACAATATTTTAACAAAAGATATTTTAGAAAGACAAAAATAAGCATAATTAATAACCACAAACAATTAAATAAACACTCCTAAACAATTTATATGCATAGATGATTTATGTTTTAGATAGATCCTATACCCAAACACATATACTTATGTTAACCTTATTTAGCCAACATATTGATGCAATTCCAACATATTGATTAATCTACTTGAGTAAGAATGTGAAACAAGACTTTAGAAATGATGTGCATCACACTCTCCTAAGAGTGTGATAAGCAAAGGAGGATTTGCCACAAAGAATTAGCAATTCTTTAATAAGAATCAAGGATTCCTTAATAGAACTAAGAGAGAGAAATAAGTTCTTAAAAATGAATTTCTTCAATCTAAAAAAAATGAATGTCAAAGTTACATCACCTCTTGAAAATTGAGTTTATATACTCTAGTTAAACTAAGTCTCATTTGGCCATGAAGCTATCTACAAGTTATAGCATGTGTCGAGTTAAAGGTAGCTCCTTTCACTCTATGCATATCTAGGGAAGGCTTATGGGCTTTGGCTTGAGTTGACCAAGAAGACCATTGGGTTTAGAACTAACTAAAACCCAATCCTATTCTCCAAGGTTTTTCTTCTAACTCTAGTCATTAGATCCTCAATCTTCAAGTTTTCAAGTCCATCTTCCTCTAGTTCTTCTTCTTCATTATCTTCCTTGGATACCTCTATCACCCCCTTCTTCTTGAAGAAAATCATGAATTTAAGTCTTTCGTACCTGTATCACAAGGAGACAAAAGAACATATTTTAGTTACAAGTCAACACAAGAAAATGTGTTTTATAATGTAACAAAAGTGAACATGTATTAAAATTGTTATCCTTTTGTAGACATTTATCAAGTCCTCATATTTATAGACGAGGGTGATTGATATTGAGAAAGTGACAGTTATCGACTATGACGAATGAGTATCTTTGATACATAAAATGTCCTTGGATTTATTTAGGATTTATGGCAAAGGATTATCTTATAGTTTTCTTAAAGTACTTTGTGAGACAAGATGCAATTGACAAACTAAGAAAAATGCATGAAATTTTTAAGAGACATTAATTCTTTTATGCGATGAGAATGTTCTTATAATATATGTTCACATTAGATCCAATGTGAGGTCAAAATGCGTGTGTTAACCTTAGTTAGAAATAACTCAAAACTTGGTATTCCTAGTGACTTAAGAAATATAAAATAAGATGTATTGCTTCCATGTTAATTACTCTTGATGGATGTCAAATCATGGACTTAACTCTTGAGACTCTTTCAGTTGACATCACAAAATTAAACCCCTATAAAAAATTTGAAATGAAATAATATTATATTTATATTCTATTGTCACTTTTATATATTAAATCTCTAATTAATTATTATATTAATTATTATTTATTTTTTTATCAGTTAAATGAAATAGGATTATATAAGTTATTTATTTTTTATATAGTTATATTTATGTTAACTCATTATTTATGAATTTTTAATTTATCTTAAAATATAAAGAGTAGTATTAACTTATTACTTAAATGATATTTGCTTGTTAGCCAAAATTTTTTATCAGCCCGTGACAAGTGAAAATACTTGCTGATATTTTTACCTGACAAAAAGATTCCAAGAGTTTTGATAAAATAAATATTTTTAAAATACAATAAAAATTTGTAGCTTTCCATTTTATAAGATTCAATTGAGGAAATACTTGAGATGACAAATTTGAGCAAATACTTACAAATCATAGGAAGTAATTAATGTAACCTAGTGACATTTTAGCAAGTACAGTTTAAATTGAACATGTTGAACTTGAATTGCAAAACTATTGTCAATAAACTGAAAAAGGGCACCGACTATTTTGTTATCTTATTGGCAATTGCTGTGCAATTGTATTTTCGGTTTAAATCTAGATAGTATAAATTGTTTAATATGCTAATTAAATCCTTAAAGATAATTTGTTTTTTTGAAAAAAAAATTATAATACAATTTTTATTGAATAAATATTTGACTTTATTTTGATATCAGGAAATATCTATTTGTTAGCCCAATTAAAATAACATAATAAAAACTAATGAAAATAATAATAAGTATAATTTAAAGATGATAGAATAAGTTAGATAAACGCGTTTAACTAGTTTAAAATAATAGAGATGGATTGAATCATTATTGATCCGTTTAATTCAAAGTATTTAACTCGTTCTGTCTAATTTAATAGTTTAATCAACTTTTTTTATTAGTTGATATTATAACTTATTAAAATTTGATTTATATTTTATTACTTTTAATATATTGTATGATATTTTTAATATTATTTTTAATTTTTTTATCTTTTTATCAATTTTGATAAATTAATCTATCAATTTACGATTTTATAACTTATTTTTGTTTTAATACTCCAACTCATCAACTCACTCTTAAAATAGATTATGTTATTTTAGTTTGTTTGCATTAACATGTCACACTCAATTTAAAATGAGTTAAAAGTATATTATTTGAATAAAAATATTAGTAATAATTTTTTTTTGGTAGTAACAAATTTTTAATATATTTTTAATATAATTTTTATTATTAATTAAAATTTATTGAAAATCATAAACTTTAATAAATTTTATTTCTTCTTTAATAATTTACTATTTTTTTCTTCTTATTTTAATTTATAATAAATTTTAAATAAAAATAAAATAATTATTAAAAAAAAGTGATAAAAACTGTGTTTCTAACCCTCTTCTTAAATAAATTACATGCTTTACTGTCATTACGTTTTTAAAGTATACATGGAAATATTTAATATTTCTAAGCATTTTTTTATTCGGATTTTTAAGCATATTTTGTTCTTTTGATATTTTTCTAGGAACTATTCTTTTGACATTGGAATAAATAAAATTAGAGTAATTTTATAATATGCAACGCTTTCTACATATTTCTGCATTAAATGTGACGCTAACAAATCAAACCTAGTCATCTGGTCGTACCGTAGCATAGAAAAAAATTGGGTAAAATGTCACGCAAGTATTAGTCTAATAGAACTCTTTAAAGTCTAAATTTTTGTGTAATTAATTAACATTATAGCATCTTTACTTAATCTTTTGAATGTAAACTTATCTTTTTCTTATCGAAATTAAATTCATTTAATGATATTTACATAAATTGTCAAAAGTTTTATTTCAGTTCCCTCTCAATTAGTACACTGTACACTATCATTTTAGAACTTCCAACAGATACCAGGTCTTGCTAATTGCTTCGGTGGCTTTCGTGATTGGATGACTTGAAAACAGATAACATGTTTACCCTTCAAGTAAAATCAAGAAATTCTTGCTTCTCTTAAAACGGTGTTTTAAAATTGACGTCAACTGAATCCAACGTGTATACAAACATGTCCAGAGTTGTTCAGTTCTTCTCAACTTCATCCAAAATAGATATAAAGATAGCATATAAAAGAAAAACATACACAAAGAAACGGCCTCAAAGGAACACCATTGTCAATATTTTTGATGCCCAACCTCATTAATTTTTGTTTTTTGATTAAATGTCCAATCTCATTAATCACGTCATGTTCCATTTTTCTTTCAACTTCTGAAGGTTTGTTCATGTTCAGGTCCATTATTAATCAAGTTTTCTCATCTTCCTGGCCGTACATTTATGAAAAAGAAAAATAAATAAAAATATGGGAACGAATGTTTAATTACTGTTAAATAACAAATATTTTTTTAATGTAAAAGAGAAAAGTATAGTAAATAATATTACAAGAGGGTGCAATGGCTTAATTATCTGAGAAGAATTAGCAACACTCTCAAATACATGTTTCATAAGACGTATTATTATTAAATTTTATTAAAAATTATAAAATTAGAAGAAAACAAACTCATTAACTAAACTGCAAATTCAACCAACAGTTTTGCTCATTATTATTCACAAGGTACTTTGTTTAGTGGAAAAAGGTTTTTCTCACAGAGCAATTTTCAAAATGCTAAGTTATAAACCAACTCACAATCGTATAATGAGAGATTCATGTGTCATATAACATTATGTTTTACTCATGTTTTGCATACATTATTTTTGTTAGATATAGGTATCATTCTATTATAATTTTGTTTAATTTCTTTTGTTTAGGATTTTATTACTACATTAGGATATATTTTTGTTTTAGGAAAGATATCATGTAAAGTGACCGTGTTAAGAAATAGTTCTGTCAAAAAAAAAAAAAAAAGTTAAGAAGAGGAATCAGAGCAAAAGGAGCGAGAAATCCTGTGGCAGAGAAGACCGCAACTTGGTCATGGGAATAGCCTCGGCCATGGAATTGAATGAGGCTTTGTAAAGAAAGAAACATCCTTTTTTTTCTCCAATCAATCTTCTGCTTATATAATACATGATAAATCACCAAAGAAATTTCTAATCACTTCCACAAATTGCTTCATTTCCAATTTCCATATTTATATTTTTGAAAGGTGTCAATATTTTTACAATCAAATAAAAGGTATTCAGAAAGTAATATATTATTATTTTGAAGCTCAAGGGGAGCAACTAAGGATAGCATGTGACAAATTCCAAGGCCTGAAAAAAGCCTAAAGTGCCTTAATCACATTCAAATATGCATAAAAGATTCTACTTAGTTTTCGCTTTCAGTAGGTTTGAAGACAAGTCCTAAAGAGTATAATCCAGAGGAAAATAACACTTAACAAAGAAAATGGGCAATAACTTAAACATAGAAAAATCCCTATCAAGACACAAATCCCACATTTAGAAGTATAAACCAATTAATTATAAGCATCAAAATATAGAACTTTATGTTAATTATTAACTATTTTAAGATTATCTCTATTTAAATCGCATGTGACTATTTTGTCAACCTACAACAAGAATCAACAAAGTTGGGTTATGATTTCATGTATACTTAGATTTTAATAAACAATTGGGCAGACATAATCCTAATTATAATGGGGGTAAACAAATATGCCGATGCAAATACAAACAAGATTCAAATATGAAACAACCAAATATTTGATTTGGTTGCTATTGATTGTTTATGGTGGGCTAGGAATGAATTTTTTTCAACAAATCCAACCAATAGTTTCATTCACTATTCCCAAGGTGCTTCGCTTAATGGAAGAAGATTTTCATATAGAACAGTTTTCATATGCTTTCTATTACAAACCAACTCACAATCGTATAAAGGATGATGTGAGATGGAATCCCTCTTCAATTAAAGCTGGAAAAATTAAATGTTGATGGGGGCAGTTTCTGCCTTTGAATCCAAAGCAGCATGCGGTGCCATATTTAGAGATTGTCACGACTCCTTTGTGGCATGATTTGCAGCAAACTTGTGTTATTGTATCATTGTGGAAGCTGAACTATGGGCAACATTAAATGGCCTTCAGCTTGGCAAACCACAAAAGTATTAATGCGATTGAGGTTGAATTGGGTGTGCGCAGTGACACCCTTGCCAAATCATATTTGAATAATGTCTCAGTTGGATTTGTATATATTTTTCTCATATTTTTAGAGTGATTTTATAATGTTTTCATTGATTTTTCTTTAGTAACACTTGATACGATGTTTTTTTTTTTGCTTTAGTTTTAAATATTTTTAGAAAGAACAAGAACTTTTAGAACTTGACAGATAAAAATAAGAAATTTTTAATGCCAACCAATGAATATCACAAAAGGGAGAGGTGATTAACCCAACATGACTCCTGTAAAAATATCATGGAGGAAGTGAATATACAAATCTACATGGATGAGTGATTGCGTCCAGGACTTTTAGATATGTGATTTTTGTTCTTTTTAAATTTGGACTTAAACTCTTAATAGTTTAAACCTATAAATATCTCTTTTAGGTTAAATTTAGGATATCAACCATTATACTTTGTGACAACTTTGAGTTGAGACAATAAATTTTTTTTATTGATTTAAATGTTCTACTTTGTTTTATTGAGTTCTATTCATGAACATGTGTGATTAGTTTTTTTTTAGGATTAGGATATGGTTTTTGATTAATTAATGGTTATTTAATTATTTTATCTTTGTGTCTATTGTGTTTTCTTTTTTATCTTTTTATTTATTTATTTTTTATGTAAAATGTTTTATCATTATTCTTCATTATCTTATACACTCAAGGATAAAAAGTAAATCTAATATTTGGAACCATAAAAAAAAAAAAAGGAATCATGTTTTAAATCACAAAAATAAGTTTAATCCTTTAAGAAATCAATAACTTATCAAAGATATGATGAAATTAATTTATTAGATAAATTTATATATCTTGAAAAGGAATAAAAGCTATTCTAAGTTAATTTACCTTAAATGAAAACCAATAAGAACACCTGGTTAAGGAAATTAAGTCATTGGAGAATCATTAATCGAGCTATCAATCTTGACAGTTTTCTCGTATTTGATTTCTCTTAATTTTAATTACTTGATTTTATTTTAAATTTCTAAAATCTTATGTTCCTCAATTTATTTTTTTAGTTTAATTTTAATTAAATGACAATAATAAATAAGTAAAACATAAAGTCTTAGTGGATACAATTTTTTATTTTATTACTTGACAACAATTGTACACTTATAGTTTTTCATATAAGTTTTTGGTGTAGTTGTTAGGAATTGCATTGGCTGATTATGTGATTTATTTCTCTTTAATAGTAATCAAACAAGATGTTCTCTCATAATTTATTTATTTTCATCTTTTTTTCCTTTTCTCGAATAATGTTATTTTGCAAGTGTTTTTCTTTGTATATTCAAAAATCTATTTGTTTGTGAGAATATGCTAAAGCAAATCCTAAGATAGAAAGAACATTCCATAGAAGGAGAAAGCAATAGGAGCCAAAGTTAGTACAAGTCTTAAAGACCATTATCACCTTGGCAAACAATCAAGTGAATAGGTCATTAAAGGACTATTTTGCATTCATAGCTCGTAGTTTGTCAATTGAAAATATCTGTCCCAATATAACTGTAAAAAATTTTAAAACTCCACCAATTTTTATTAATGTGTTGAAGCAAAATCAAATTGGCAATTCGTCATTAGAAAATCCAAATGACTACATTGAAAAGTTCTTGGAAATTTTTGAGACCTTGAATTATGAAAGAAATCTTTGTGATGCATTGTGCATTCACTTATTCCTTCCCAATCTTAGGGATAAGATGAAGGCATGAATAAGAATCATCTTTAAGGAGGTGATTATTGGGCATTATGTGAACAAGGTTTCCTAAAGAAGTTTTTTGCATCCATGGAGACTATTGTAATAAAGAAATAAATCACCAATTTTCACCAAGGATATTGTGAATCCCCATATGAAGAATATGAGTGATATAAAGACTTATTTAAAGCATACATATTAATGAACTTGAGTGATGGTTCACAATCTAATTCTTTTTCGAAGGATTGAACTATCATAGTGTAGGATGATTCTAGATTCTATAATTGGCAGAGCTTTTCTAAACAATTCGCTAGACGAAGGCATTGTCATCCTTGAGGTTATGGCTTTAAACTATAGCCAATGTGGGGGTGAAAAAAAAAACACCTCAAAGAAAGTCACCCCTATTGTTGGAAAAAAACACACTTCTTCACGTATTATGATTAAAGAATACATAATAAAATAAAAAAAAGACAATACCATAAGAAAATATTACTCAAATTTATTAAACGTGGTTCATTCTTTCGTGCCTACATCCACAACACAAATTTATTTAACGTGATTTAGTCCCTTATGCCTACCTCCACAACCTCATTACAAGTTGAGAGATATTAGTGGCACTCTCATATACTCTTTTTGTAACACTTTCTTTATGATTGACTATTTTTTAAAAAAAAATTGTCAATTTTGATAGGTCTCATTTATCATCTAATGACTCCTTCTCTTTATTTAGAAGTAGGACTCGCCAAAATTCATTATTTTCAATAAACTTCACTTAATCATAGAAATTATTAGAAAAAGAGTGTTAGAAAAAATATCACTAACATTCATTTTACAAGTTTTTTGGATAAATTTGATAAATCCTCACTTCACAATATTCTTCTCTCTCACTTAGGATGGTGACTATCTTTTTAGTTTGGATAGTTCTTTTCATTTCAAGAACCTATATTAATAAATTGAGCATCTTAATCTTAAAAGAGGAAACTAATATCTAATTTAGATAGTCTTTAAATTTAAATAATATTCTAAAAATAAAGATAATATCTTTTTAAATCAAAATAATATCCTAGATATTTGGAATTAAAAAGTTGAATTATTTCTTAACAAGTATTTTTTTTTTATTTACAGGAATCAAAAACATGTACCAAGAGTTTGCAACAGTTCACGCACCATGTTCAACCAACTTTAGACCCCTTGGTATATAATGTTGACCTATTAAAGGCAAGATTTTATATTTATGTCTAAAATTTAATGAAGTACAAAAGGCTATGATTAACTCTATAAGTACTAGTGATTTGTGTTGCGAGTTTTGTGGTGTGCATAGACATACAACTATAGATTGTCAAGTAAAAGTACCTGGCAAACAAAAGAAATAAATACAAATATATAGTTTCAATTCTCTATTTCTATCATTATCTAAAAAAGGAGAAATTTATTTATTACGTATGGTCTTTATTATAAGATTCAAGTAACTAACTTATCAAGATTAAAAAATTTGATTAATTTAATATTAAATATGTATTAAATCAATAAATTTTTTTAAAATTACCTCTTGAACAAAACTAATAAATATTAATAAAATATGTTTTTTTTTTCATTATCAAGTCATTTTAAAATTAATTTTAATAAAAAAAATATTTTTTAAAAAACTAATTAATATAAAAGACATTTTAAATTAAAATTTATAAAACAAATTAATTCATATTTTTAATTTATACCGTATAATAAAATTAAAAAATATATATATATTTAAATACACACAACCTGATACGAAGGAGTCATCCTAATTTCTTTTATCAAATTAATTAGGGTCAATGAGGTAGTTTTAATAACGATCAAGATAATTACAGTTTTTGTTTCTTTTTAAGCATCATTTTATATAAAGAAAATGTTCCTTTTCATCTGTAATTTAACTATATTTTTATTTTTACTTAATTGTAATTATTTTATGCATTTAATATGTAATTAAAAAATAAAAATAACAAAAAAATAAACATATAATATAATTAAAAATTAAATGACATCTTTTAAAAAAATATGAATTATATTTCATAACTCCTCTGCATAACTTTGTAGACTTTAAAGAGTGTGGTGTAATAGACCCTTCTCAAAAGGATGAAAGTTGATGATGCCTTTTAGACCCGTCAGTAATTCAGAATTAACAAAGATGCTCAACAATACTAATAAATTTAAAACATGAATACGCCAAATTGGCCAGTTGTTAACCTCTTGGGGCGAATCATGAAACATAATGATTACATTAGCAGGGTAAGCGAATCTTTTTAAACTAAACGTCATAGTTTAGATAGCAAATGATTTCTAAAGGTCGTAAGTGCTTTAAACTGGCTGCAACATAATAAATATCATATAATTAAGAGTTATTCTTAATTTTTGTAAATAATGATTTTATGATTGGATCAGAATTAGTGCAAATTGAAAAGCATATGGTGGCAGTGGTGCCTGCCGACATGGATTTTCCTAAGAGACATGATGAAAAATGGTAGAAATTGGATGGTGACGTGGCGTTTTAGGTGGTGAAACGAAGACATTGTCAGGTTCGTAAAAGATGACAATGACACGGGCTTTGAGGTGAAAAAAATGGGATGGTTTGTGATTGAACAAGTTTGGTTTGGACCACTGTGTGCCTTGCCAAGTGTAGGTAGGGAGGGACAAAAAAGAAAAATGTACTATTAGTAATTAGTAATTAATAATTGACAATTGTGATCCCTTCCTTTGTAACTGAAGCCATGACATGTTGGCTTTGGTTGAAAATCAAAATGTAAGTTTGATTAATGGTAGTGGTAATGGTAACAGTATCTATAACAAACAGGAAAGGTAAGTGCAAGAAAAACAAAAGAGGCTGGTATGGAATCTAAACACAAGAGTTAAAGCAGGGTACGGGTTGAAAGTTGAGTACTGGGAACGAGGCCCACGTGAATAGTGAATGGATAATCCATCATCAGTTCAAACTACTTCATCTATGTGGGGCGCGCTGCGGTGTTGCAGTTGTATCACCACCAAGTATTAAGATGCGTCACTCATTGCATGTGAGATGAGGAAAATAATTTGTCTTGCCTCCAGATTTATTCAGTTTTGGTTTTACAATTTTTTTTTTTTCATTTGCTTTAAGAATTTAATCAGATTAACTTGTTATACATTATTATATATGATAAGTGTTCTATTTGAAATAAATGAGGTGATGGATTCTGACTAAATTATGATGTTCTATTTGATTTGATTCTCACTCAATTGAACTCAACTAAAACTCCCGTGTGGTGGTGGAAGTGCATGAGCAAATAAGTGAGTATTTTTGCAAAGCCACATTGATATTTTAGTATAATAATTCTACCAAAGTACTAAAAGGTATGTATAATGTTGGCTTTATATTATAAAATTGAGTCTAGATGTAAGATGTTTAAATTGAGTTATGATATAGATCTTAAATTGACAAAGTCAAAAGTTGTCATTTAAATTATACTACAATCTTGAATGATCGACTCCAAACATGTATATGATAAAAATTTAACTCAAACATAATAAACATTTTATTGATAATTTTTCATTACCTTTGATAAATATTATTATTAATTCTTAATTATTGACTTAAGAGTTGCATATTTTGTTAAAGACCATGGTGACAAATTATTTGTACATAATATCATACTTTTTTTTATAAGTAAAAAGTTAACTAATTTTTTATTTTTAAATATAAACAAAATTTAACTATTGTTGTTTCATTTAATTACACTCTTCTAAAATATCTTTTATTTATTTTTATATTTTTTTAACATTTTTTTTATTTTTTTCATTTGTGAGCCAGTTCTTTAGAATCTTTTAAATAATA
>JAMLFT010007539.1:0-14686 GCA_026544285.1 Pachyrhizus erosus | reverse complement strand
AAAAAATTATTAACCCATGAAAATAATTAAAATAAAAATAATTAAATTGATTAAAATTAATTAAAATAGTAAAAAAATTAAAAATTATATAAATTTTTACAATAAAAATAAATATATTAAACTTATATTAATAAAAATATAATATAATAGTGACAACAACAATAATTAATAAAAATATATAACGTTAGTGTTTTTACGACTTATGTTTAGTTTTTATTGAACAAAAAATTACGTGCAAATAAATAATGATAACATTAAGCAATATCAATGTGTTGGTGGTGATAGTGACAACAACAATAGTGGCGATAATAGCAATGTTAATAACAATAATGGATGTTGGTGTTGATGGAGGCAAGGTGGTATTAATAGTAGTGATAATGGCAATAATAGTGGTAGTGATGATGATTGTGGTAATGACACGACAACAATGATAGATGTGGTGAAAGGTAAGGCAACATTGAAGACCAATGTTAGTGGTGACGATGGATAGTGGTGATAACAGTAAGGGACGATGTTACGTATTTGATTGTTAAGGGTGATAACAATGGATGGTGGTGTTGATGGAGGCAAGGTCGTATTAATAGTAGTGATAATGATAGTAATAGTGGTAATGATGATGATCGTGGTAATGACACGACAACAATGATAGATGCAGTGAAAGCTAAGGCAACATTGAAGACCAATGTTAGTGGTGACGATGGATAGTGGTGATGGTGATAACAGTAAGGGATGATGTTACACATTTGATTGTTTTTAAGTTTAACTTACCATGGTTAGGACTATGAGAATAAACAAATGTAACACAATCAAAGACATAACAAGGTAGACTTGATGTTAAGGGAGAATAGAAAACAAAAAACATTAGGAATTCAATGAGACTAACATCATTTAAGAATTGAGTGGGTAACCTATTAATAAGGTAGGTGACAGTTAAGACAGTTTCTTCCTAATAGATATTAAGAACAGTAGGTGGCAATTAAGACAGCTTCTTCCTAATAGATATTAAGAATAGACATTTGAAAAATAAGGGCTCTATCAACCTTAAGAAGATGACGATTTTTTTCTTTCAACAACCCCATTTTGTTGGGGAGTATTAACATATGTCAATTCATGAATAATTCCATTTTCAATAACAAATTTAGAAAATGCGTGATTTGTATTTCATGTCATTATTAGTTCTAATTCTTTTAATGGACTTACCAAAATATTTTGGAAAAGACAGAAGAAGTTGACAAAATTTTGACAAAACTCAAATTTATTTTTTATTAAGTAGGTTCATGTTACTCGAGTACAATCATCAATAAAGGTCACAAACCATTTTGCATTAGATATAGATTCAACAATAGGTCCTCCCCACACATCAAAATATATTAGGTCAAAAGAAAATGAAATTTTATTATCTTTAATGGAAAAGATGCACGATGGTGTTTTGACATTGAACAAACATCATAATTGAAAGATTCAATTGACTTTTTTGTAAAAAGATAAGAAAATAAAGGCTTAAGAAAGACAAATGATGGATGCTCAAGGCATCTATGCTGAAGCTATATCTTGGTACTATGTAGACGATGTGATTATTGTAGGTGATGATAAGATAAAAAAATTGACCCTAAAAGAGAAATTGACAACCCAATTTGAAACAAAAGACTTAGGGAAGCTAAAGAATTTCCTTAGAATAGAGGTGGCCAACTCCAAGAAAGGCATTCTTATCTCTCAAAGAAAATATGTCCTTGATCTCCTTAAAAAAAAATAGGAAAACTTGGATGTAGGACCTCAAGAGTTCTAATTAAACAAAATCACAAGATAGGAAGAAGTGAAAAGAATCCACCTATGGAAAAGTCTTAGTATTAGAAGTTGGTAGGAAAGTTAATCTACCTATCTCACACTAGACCAACATTGCTTATATAGTTAGTGTGGTTAGCCAATTTATGCATAATCCTCGAGAAAGACATGCAAGTAATTGACAAGATCCTCTAGTACTAAAAGGCAAGTCCAGGAAAAGACATATTATTCAAAAGAGAAAGCACTTTATATATAAAGATGCATACTAATGCAGATTGTGCAAGATCAATCACAGATAGAAAATCTACTTCTAGATATTATATGTTTTTTTAGAGGGAAACTTGGTGACTTAGGGGCAAGAAGCAAAATGAAATAGCTCGATCCAGTGTAGAAGCTGAGTTTCAAGTCATGGCATAGGACATATGCAAAGGACTATGGATGAAGATCATACTTGATTACCTCAAAAATAAATTTGAGGTCTCTATGAAATTGTTTTGTGATAACAAGCCATTTGTATTGCTCACAATCTAGTTTAACGTGACAAGACCAAACATATTGAGATCACAAACACTTCATCAAAGAGAAACTAAACAATAGCCTTATTATTAGTGCTTATATTCCTATGAAACTCCAAATTATTGATGTTCTTACTAAGGGACTTCCTAGCAATAGATTCCAAGAACTTATAGGCAAGTTGAAAATTATTAATATTAATTTACCAACTTAAAGGAGAGTATTGTAAATAGTAAAAAATATCTTTGATGATTTTATGTAATTTATTTCCTTATTTCCTCAATTACCACAGTTTCCTCATTTTCATTTCTTAGGAATAATTATTCCTTTGTAATTAGAAGATGAAAGCATGTATTATGTCCAACACAAATTAATAAAATTTATTTCCTTTCAACTTCATCTTTGTTCTTATCCGTTTATTTTGTGGTTGAATTACTGAATTATATATGCCAATATTTGGTGAGCATTTCCATTTTTATTCATTGTTTTCTTTAAATAATTTTTCACTTATTTATGGTAGTAAGTTATAAGACTGTCCACTTAAGTGTATTTGATGCAAGTGCTCAGTTAGTGGGTGCAAGTTATGTAATTTTAAACTTGTGTACGGGTTTGTATAATATGTAGTTATGGCCCTGTAATTTTGATGAGTGTCTTGGGACATAGTGCAAAAGTAATTATGAAGCCCATGTTTTGTCCAAAAATCATATTTTGAAACCTTTGTGTTGAACTTGAAACGTAATATATTTTGGAAGTAAGGCACAAGACAACAATTAGCAGGTTGTCAAATATTTTTGAGAAGTATGGTTCTAAGAGAGTTGCTTCGATTGTTTCTTGCAAGGCCATTGTATCATCCTCGTTGGACTTTGAGCTAGCACCCACCTGACATTGGCATATATAATTTTATCACAGTATCATAATACGGAAATACTAACATTTGATGGTCCAACTAATGCTTATACTACTATACATGGTAGGTGAGTTGGTTAGTCAATAGAAATCAAACTGTTAAAAGCTTCTCACCTTTTAACATTTTCTTGAAACCCTTTTTAAAAAAAAAAATACAAACATAGATGATAATAGTTTGTGCTTTTAACAGTTTGACTTCTACCGTTAAACATAAAATGGCTTGCATTTAGTGTATGCTTTGATCGGAGATGCAACCTGATATGGAAAAGCATGCAATGTGACCCTACAAGGAATCCTACAGATCAATAGTCAGTATTTAGGTTGCAGAATGTGAAGTGTTGTATATCCTAGTTATTGTGTCTATTGGGAATAGGTTTGAGCTTCGCACTATTGCTCCTAGTAATTTTCATTGATATTAGTGAATTTCCTCTTTGTTCAACCCATTTGCCCATGGATGTAAGCCTAATAATTTGTTGTTGGTTGAACCATGATAAATGTTGTATCTATCTCTCTTCTTCCTATGTATGTGCCCCCGATTAAGTTTAACACGGGCAGTCAGTAATGCTTCTTTTCTGCTGGAAATAAAATCCGAGCAGAATAAACTTCCCTCTGCATTTCAAAAGTGCATCAAACAACATTAACATTAACATCAATATCAAGCTGCATAAAATTTCATATAGGCAGGCCAGACAATTAACTATCTTCAATGTTATTTCAAACAAATTATAGGTGAAATTCATCATATTTCTTCATGGCATCCATTGATAACAAAAAAATAAAAATTAAAAAAAATCAAACAATGAAACGTCCCTCTAGTCTTTGCAATGCAAAATAATAACCCCATCTCAAATTTTATTATTCCAATTTATACATGCTTCTCACCCATTAAAAATATGCCAACATAAATGAGCAACAGTTGGACATGAAAATTACTGCCACAAGATTTGTTGACTAAGCAGACAAAAGTTTCAAAAAGGCATTGATGTCCTTTAATGCTTGTAGATGTCCCAAGCAGAAAGGATTATTTTCATTGGTATTCTAAATACTCCACTGAATGAACATTGAGTCTGCTGACACTGCTTACTGGATTTCATTTTTGGTATTGTAAACTGCACACGATCAGTTGGACTTGTCCATTTCTAGACTTCAGATTCAGGTTCAAAAATAAATTTTTGCCCAATTCAAGCTTCACCAATTCTATAAGATTTTATTTTGATGGGGGGCCTAAAACCAGAGCATCGTTTTAGCCCAATCAACAATCCATCATCTTCATTTGGCCCAACAATAGTGCCAAAGACGAGTTATATATTGCCAAACAAATACAACCAATTGCTGAACTCAAAATGCTCAGGAAAGGACGACAATAATATCAAATCAATATAAAAAAGAGACAAAGGACTAGAAATAAGTACCTGATCTACAGACTTCAGTATCAAATCACAGTCATTCAATGTACTATCCAACAAGTAGATTACCAGAAGCTTCATTGTGACATGATCCAAATTTTCTGCCATGTAATGATCAACTGTCAAACTCTTAGAGATTGTATCTACCATTTGATCAGGAAATTCTTCCAAAAATCAATTCAAATAAAAAGGACGGAGACATTGGGATTCACGTTAAGATCAGAAGAGCAAAGTCAAAATCATTTACAAAATTACAAGTTTAAATTGACATTCCTTGATCAAGTAACATTCAACTGATAGTGTCAAGCAGTTTTGGTAGGAATAACAAGCACAACAGAAACGGGAACAGCTAATTGCTAACATAGAAGCTACTGAGTAATTTACTATAAAAACGAAATCACAAGCTTCTCGCATTTAGCAAAAGACCAAGACACAGCGAAACTTGCTAAAAACAAGTACCCTAAACAAGCATCTTTAGCAGAATGAAATATGTGGTGGTAGAGTGTAGAGATAGACAGAAAAGCACACAACACACAATCTTACCATGACCAGAAATACCTTTCACATTCTAAGATCCCCTGTTTAACACATCTGCATAGCCCTTAATGGCCTGATATACTTCACGAACAACCATTTCTATTATCTGGCAGAATGAGCACCAGCTATTGCTAAACAAGACCAGGACATCTTTATTCCATGCATTAGAAGTATTTTCTTTGTTAGAAAGGTTAAAACCAATAACAAGTTCAGAGAAAGTATAAGCCGTGATTTGAGGTATAGAATCCACCTCATGAAAATCCAAATTAACAAATGGAGGATGGGTGGCCTCCCTTTGAAACTCAAAAAAAATCATAGTGAAGAGAAATTGAATTTTTTCTCATCAGGGTAAACATAATAATTCTAAAAGGGATCAACTATAACCAAAGATGGAATTCCACAACCACCCATTAGTCTTTTAAGTAATTGATAATTATCATCAGAATAGAAAAAAGAAACCAAGAAAATGAGCCTGCTCTCCCCATACTTGTTTCCACCTGAAGTATCATCTGTTTCTGGTCTCATAAATTTAGCAGTAGAAAGTTCATGATCTGCAACAGATTCTTCAGTTTGTGCAGATTTTACCACTTCATGTGTAATAATAGAAGTTCTCTTCACTTCATCTTGCTAAGAAGATAGCTCAGTTGATTTGGGATTTTCCTCAAGCTCTCCAGCAGATCTATATGAATCTCCATCCAGCATCACAGTATCTGTATGGCCTTGTTGAGAAGTTTCTGTTGGAATTTGATTTGACTGAACTTCTGGATGTGATTGCTGTGTATTAGCTTACCTGATACACATCAATATCATCAGAAAAAAGTTGGAAACCTAAATCCTTTGCTAGGGAGCTTAGTTTCCCATCCTTCTTTCGCTGGAGAAGGTAAGCCAATATCTCTCTCATCCAAAGAACTCCCATGAAGGACAGATGTTTGCATATTGGCGGTGTATATTTATCAGTTAAATAGACTAGTGCACAACAATAATCAGAGATGAGCTTAGAGACAGGATACAGTAGCAACAAAATATAACCAAGTGTGTCATTTGATTTGCATAAGGAACCTCAGTTAATGAGACAAGACTTGGCTTTTAAAATAATAAGTATATGTATGTATATATATTAAAAAGAAAAGGCAATATAATACATGAAATCAACAATAAATAAATAAATAATAAAAAAAGCAACCAGGTAATTGCTCCAAACAACAAATAATAATACAAAATACCATAAGGGATCCATTATCTTGACCTCTTGGCCCAAAACCAAAACATTGAGGCATTTTTAATCTGGAATAATACAGAGCACAAAATGCAACATAAAAATATTAAATTAAAAAAAAAAAAAAGACATTTCATGGTAAACTATATTGTGCCACATTTGATCCTCATTCCTCATCATTGCACATCACCTCCCAACCTCTGCCCTCCATTTGCTTGAACTTTGGATAAAGATAAACTTGACATTATTAGATTCTTGATTCATCTCTTGTATTGTACAGAAAACTGAATGGCAATTCAATTATTGTTTCTTTCTCCCAAACTGCCACCATTATTAGATGCCTCCACCAGAAATCAAAAGTGGCGATTCAACAAAACTGGTTGGCACTTTTGAGTCAATTCCCTTTGCCTTTTTGTCATTTCGTTGCTTTGACTTATTTAAAGCTTGGTCAGACTGGGAAACAATCTTGGACACAGTAAATCCTGCAACTTCAAAAGTATGTGATCTATAGGGTATTAAAGAATTGCGAAGAACAACATCAACTCCTTCATAAGTCCAAACACCTAACACTGCATCTCCTTTAAGTCCAATGGCAAACCAACCGAGGCCAGCAGCAGCAATATCTACTGAACTTGACTCCCAACTGTTCCCACTAACATGGAATTCCTTTCTCACCCAATTCCCCAATTCTTGTACTCGTTTTTCTCCAATAGGTGGCTACACAAATAACAATTCAGACTGGTGTTATACAAGAAGAAAGTTGTGTAATACACAATTAATACTGCTTTATGAATCAAAAGAGAAATTTCTGTCATTTCTTCCCCCTATAACATAGAGGTCTACATCCATATAATACTACAATTTCGTAACACTATTAAAAGAGATTTCCTTCAGAAACCTAGTTACCCCATAGTCCCATGTAACCGATGTTTTATATTTTTTTACCACCTATATCAAGATATGTAATACTAAAACATATGCCAGTACTTAGCACCTACCATGGCAACATAAAAAGTACCTTGTTCAATAGCAAAAGTTATTCTAGACCACAATGTGTACCAATAAGAAACAAAACTCGTATATAAGTCCAGTTCCAAACAAGTAACCATCAACATTAACAAATGAAACAGAAACATGCTGCAAACACCATGTCGCTATCACTTGATCCAAACAAATACCAGTGTCTAATTTCTAAAATGAACCAACTTATATCCTATCTTAAATGTTCAAAGAAGCTAAAAGCATTTATTACACTATCTAATCAGCCTTCTCAAAATTTCAAAGGACCACTTTCAACATGTGACATACAAATTACACGCCAAGTGACAACTTATTTAGACTCTTGATTTGCAAATGTGTTGTTAGCACAGTGTTCCACTGTATAGTTGTTTATTATGTTCACAATGTTAATTTGTATAATAATGTGCCAATATGTTACAGGTTTCAGTTATTAAAATAGATGGTCCATCTTTGCTATATTGAAACATATTGCAAGTGAAATTTCCACTGGTATTGTCTCTCGGCAGTTCAAAACCTATAGTTTGCATGGTTTTGAGAAAAACATTTTAGCAGCTGGAACTTGGAACATAAGACTCATCTTTTGGAAGTGGAAGTGAAGAATGAACTTTTTTCAATGGGAAGTGGATTTTTTCATAACGTGCTTAATCTTCCATGGTCAGTTTCTTTGAAGGAAGACTCTTAGACTAGAATAAATGGTTGATAGATCCTTCAAATACTTACACAGTTAAATAAGCTTATAAACATTTAATAGGAAGTTCTCCTGGCATTGCAGATCTAACGTAAATCAGCTTATAAGCTTGGGCTGAATGCTACTTAAATTGGATGGATTACCAATATGTTATATGTTCAGAAGAAAAGTAAGAGTTGAAACAATGATTAGTTGTCAAAACATAATTTTTCCCTCTTAGTAATTAGCTCCTTTTCGTTCCCACTCTCCTATCATCCATCTTCTCTGGTCCAAAATTGCAGAGAACCAGCATAATGCTGAGAGAAAATTAAATAAAAAGAAGAGAAGACAAATTTATTTTTGAATTTTCATTTACTGCTCCATCTTGTCTGATATAGCACTAGCTCAGTAGTTATGAAAAAACGAAAAAATAACACAAGCTCAATCCTGCAACAATGAGAAAGGAAAAAGAGTGTAGTTGTGGAAGGGAAAGGTTTTCAATTATTTTTTAAGAAAGAATTAAATCTTAGCCTTTGAAACATTTTAGTGCTACGTGACATATCATAAAAAGAAATGGAGAGGATCTGAACACCACTAACCCAAACAACACTTTTGGAAGACAATATACTATCAGCTGTAAGCTTTATGGACAAGCAGTTGTAGAATAAGTAGTCAATTAAAATGAGCAAGGAGAATACCTGTAACTGGCGACCAAAATGATCTTGGAAAATTTTACATGCATTTTCTATTTTACCCATGTGCAGTGGAAGATAAGGAGAAGCCCACACCGTGACATAAATCGTCTCCAGGGGCGTTTCTTCTATATCCAATCTCATTAGACCAGCTATGTGAATCGAATGACCAGCCTACCACAATTAATTGGCAAAAGAATGAAGTCCATTAACTTTTAACAGTTGACAAAAGATAAATAATGAATACTTACACTGCAGTGCAAATAGGCATACATAGACTAACTAACAACAACATTAAATACAGTACCACAAATTAATTTCAGTGTACTAACCTTAATTCTGTATGTCCTAGGTTTCAATTCCTTGCTCGTATGAACAAGCTTTTGCTCTTCCCTCATTAACCTTGTTGTAATCTGGTAAGGGTGAAGGAGGCCAGGTGTATCAAACAGTTTTGCTTGACTTGGAAGAACACCCTCTACTCTAACAATACCTAGTGTAGTCCCTGGCACAGGTGCTTCAGTCAGATGTGTAATCTTCCCTCCAGCATATTTCCCTATAGAGTTTATCAATGTACTCTTCCCTGCATTTTGTGCCCCAACAGCCCATACATTCCCTCTAGGTCCAGCCAAGTCAACTACAATATCCACAAGATTCTTCAGTCCCCAATCCCTCAGTGCACTCACCATGTGCAAGCTAGTAACCTTATTTATCCCACCCTCTCTTGCTCTCTGCCTAATCCAATGTTGCAATCTAGTAGGTGACAATGAGCTAGGCAACAAGTCAATCTTTGTCACCACAAGCACCACTCTAGGCACATTCCCTGACATACCCTGCTTCCAAGAGGCAGAATGATCTTCAATTGTCTTAGAAACCAACTTTGCAACCTTCCTTGGAAAAGACCCATCAAAATCCACTACATCCACAACCATCAGCACCACAGACCGGGTCCCACTGGTTGATGATAACTTCCTACCCACAGTGTGATCAAAATCAAAATCAGGTAGCAAGTTTTCCACAGTTGGATCCTTCACCTTCCCATAGTGCCTCAACGAATGACAGCGTGCACACACCACTGGCTTCTCTGGTTTCTTAATCAAGTTTGCATCATCATCATTAAGTTTTTCTGGTTCAATAACAATTCCCCTCTTAACAGTGTTAGAGAACTCAGGCTCCTGTGCAACAGGTTCCAGATTGTTATACAATCTATAATTCAAGTCCTTCTCAGAAGGTTTCATAAAATAACCAGGGTGTTTAGGGTTGGAATCTTGCATATAAACCCCACAGCCAGGGCAAACATGAAGAGATTGGGAAGTGACTTCATTGTAATTACCTTCTCGAGAGAGGGGCAAATTCTGTTTCGTAGCTGAATCTGCAGATTGTGAAGAGAAACATCTAAACAAATTAATTGATGGCTGAGGTGAAAATTTTGGGAAATTTTGGAGATGGGGTTTTGAGTGTGGTATTAAGGTTGAAAAGTTATTTGAGTGGGAATGGATTTTACATTCACAGATGAGCGATAAATAAAAGAGTGGTTTAAGTTTTGAAGGGGAGAAGGTTCGAGCTACAAGCATTTCTAAATGTGGTTTACTCTGAATAATCTCGCTTGCAGGTTCAAATGTTTCAGAAGTTCTTTATAATAATACTTGAGTCTTCAGCTGCAACACCAGCACAAATTAAGCATATTAGCCATGTAATCAACGATAAAATATTAGAACAAAACATCCTAGTAATCACATTTTAATCCTACAGCCACACATTTATCTTAAAAATAAGAGCAAGTTGTAAAGAATGTACTCTCTCAACCAACCACCCCAACACAAGAAACCCTGGATTATCACTCTCATTTTCAACTAGACCAAAATCACTTCACCCTCAAGGGGCGATCAGGACATCAGCTTTGAAGCATGGATACTCCAAAAAAGGAGGAGTACTAGGATCAGGTAGAGAACCACACTGGGTATGTACTGATACATACCGGATAAGTATCAAATTAATTAAAAAATTGGGTCAAGCTTGGGTACGGCTCAAGTTCAGCTAATCACAGCTTCAACTAAACATCATTTTACAGCATCCTAGGGCTTCTTTTGTTTTGGGTCATCACTTGTCTCCTTCTTGCATCTCATTCTACTATTCATCTGTGGCTTCTTCAGTTTATTTCCCCATATCTTGTTTGAAAGGAAAACAATCATGGCTGCCAACAATGAGGCAGTGTTACTTGCATCTTGTCCTCTCCATCTTCAGCTGCAACAGCATTTGCATCAGGGACAATGCTCCTTGTCTACACTGGTGGTCTGTTTCCAATCTGCACCTGGCCATTTGTGTTTGCTCCTCTGCATCCTTGTGTCACAGCCTACCAGACCAGCAATAGCCAGGTATTATCCTCTTCCAGAGAAGACCAGCAATATTTTCTATGAATGCTATTTGGTTTGTATATACACACATGGTTTTTGCTATTAGATTTGCCAATGCTCAATGCATAATAATAAGTAATGTGAAAGCCAAAAAGTTTATGTTTACACACATACCAACACACTGTGTCAAGCCTGTACTTAAGATTTGTTGTAAAGTACTGTATCCCACACCCATATTCATACCCAGTACCGGTACTGTATCTAAATCCATGCAATGTAGGAAGCAAGTCTCTAATCTAAGCTTTCCCATTTATAGAATAGCTAACATTAAAGTTAAAACTGAAAAAGAAAGAAACGATGCCCATTATATACCATGATAATGTCGAGATCCTCCTGAGCAATATTCTCTAAAGAAACTTGTTTAATGGCAACAATATCTCCATTTCTCCAGCTCCAAACCTTTGTAAACTCGACCATAAGCTCCTGTTCCAATCTCATCTCCCAGCATCTGCTCCAAATCTCACATACAAACAAAGCAATCAGCTATTCAAAAACCAAGCTATTTAATGATCCACTCCTATATGCAATTTCAAGAAAAGAAGCAAGACAGAAATGCTAAATATTTGCAAACAAAATTCAACAATTACAACACGAATTCCCTACTGCTTGCAAGCATACCCAAAATCAAATATCTAAAATCCAAAGCAACAATAAAAAAAAGTTAAAATCCTTCTGCCCAATATCTAGATGAAAAAACATTCTGCAACTAAAGCCATCCAATTCAGCATCAGCATCCCCTACCTCTGGCTCATGTGAAAATTACCTTCAAAACCAACACACTAGTCACTCCTTTAACTTCGTTCTCGCAAGAACCACCACTATTTTCATTTCACCGCATCACACATGGTTCAACATTACCCCTTCACCCTAACACCCCCACCGGCCCAACCTAGCGGCACTACCAGCTACCATACCATCACGTTGCAAAATTAATTACTAATGATACTAATATTCACACTAGGCTCATTTCATAGTTTCATTATGCATCGTATCCCACTAATAATCCAAGTTCCTTCAAGTTCATTGATTGACAACATCAACTTCATTTACACTAACGCTTCCACTAACCGTCAGAAATACGAAGTTGAGAAAACAACGATGACGAGATTTACAGCAGCATTACGAGAAAACGTTGAGAATGAAGGAGAATGAATGAGAGCGACGGGGAAATGGCGTACACATTTATTGTCGAGGGTCTTCGATTTAGTGAATTTGCGGAGCGGCGATTGGAGAAAACCTACCCTAGAAACAGAACAAAAGCTCCATGGAATCGCCGGAGAAATTGGGCTCATTAGTTAATATATATGTGATGCAGTGAAATGAAAATACCCATTAGTTTCTTGTTATACGTTTATGTGCATATTAATTTTAGTTTTATATATTTTCTGCATACATGTTTATATATTCAAATTCTTTTACTTCCTATGCGTGTTTGTTTATTATGGTAATATGAAATTTTAATATATTAATTTTTGCGCATGGGATATAAAAAAGTTTAATTATATATACATAGATATAAAAAAAATATGTTAGAATATTACGTTGTACATAACTATAATCATATATAAAAGTAAAAAAAATATAGTTGATTTACAATTATCATTGCTTTCTAATAATAAAATCTTCCTTAATTAGGAGATAAAAAAATGATTGCATTTCAGAAAAAAAATTATAACTTTCCTGCAATTCTAAGAAAAGAAAAGGAAAACTAAAAGATTATTTAAGTTATTAATAAAATTAAAATCTATAATATTATATTAAATTATTATTAAAGAAAGAAAATGATAATCATTTTTTCTAAAAGATGAATAATATTAACTATTTCATGCACACATAATTAAAACATTAATTTTGTAATTAATTTGTTATTTTTACATTAAGAATTAATTTTAAATAGAATTAATCAAATATATATTTTATATGTAAATTTTACTTTAAAAAAATTGTCATTAATTAAAATTTTAAATGCATTATAATTATTGATTTAAATAATTTTACTTAAAAAATTTTAATCATTAATCAAAATTTTAGGTACAGTCGTTGATTTGAATAATCTGATATAATAGTAAAAAATAATTGAATGATCATATTTATTTAAAAAAAAAAATACTACACAGTTTTATGTATAAATAGGTGTATTAAAAAAATTTGAAAAGTTTATTTAATGAAAATTATATATTTATATGGCATATTTGTCTAAATTTTTCATAGATGTGATTATGTTTATAATTATTATCTTTTATAGATTTATTAAATAACATAAAAAGAAAAGTAATAAAAAAGACAATGTTAACAAAATTATAGTATCTTAAAATAAAAAAATTATGTATCCTTATATATAATAAAAAATGATAAAAATATAATTAAATTTATATTATAAATTGATAATTTCATTTTTAAAAACAACATTTACTCAATTAAAATTAAAATTAATTATTTTTCAATTTAATATAATTATATTTAATACACTGCTAAATATTGTAAAAATTAAAAATTTCATTTTGTACATATATTTTTAAAACTGTTAGATTGAAAATTTAATTTTATAATAGTCATTTTACTTAATATATTAAACTATTTTAATTATAGTTAAAATTAAGGATTTGTTTAATGCATAATTGGTCTTGCCTAAAATGTACGAGCTGCTTAGCAGAAGTTACATTAAACGTTTTTTGAACTTTTAATGTATATTAAATGTTTTTCAGGAATTAATTTCTATTATCATTTCCTAAGGTATACCTGTGCTGACAAAAACACTTTTGATACTGCAAATTTTTATAAAGATAATTTGATATTTGACCTTTTTTCTTTCGACTATGTATCTAAAAGACTAAAAACTTGAAAGCTTGTAGGGACAGTATAGGATGCTTGTTAGTTTCTTGATGTTACTAAATGAAAAGTCATCCTCACATTCCTTGGAGTTTACAATAAGCATACAAACAGGACCCAAGGAAGCCAAGTACTTGACCAAGAACATTGAACTGCCAAGAACAAAACAAAAGATAAAAGTTTAATGAACATAGTGAAATGGGACACCCATCAAGAAATTCAAGATTCCAAAGGAATTTGTCTTTACCAAATCATATGGAAGTCCTCCAAATAATAACCAACCAATTCCACTAGTGAAAACATCCTGGACAAGAAGTACAGATCAGGAAACAGTATATTTAGGAATTTTGTGAATGGCCAAATTGTATTTTTTACAGCTAAATTGGTACTCTTTCCATACATAAATATAAGAAAAAAAATAACTTCTTTTACACTAATTAATTTTCCTAATTTCAACTAAAATTATTTTTTTAAAATACCTTTCATTAGAATTTGATATTATAAATAAAAAAGAATAATTGAAAATAAAATTGTTAAGTTGTGTTTAGTAAAATTAAGTTATAAACTAATTGAAACTAATAAATTAGTTGAAAAGTTAAAAATTTATAAGTTAGTAAATTGAATTGAAAATATTTGATAAGATTATTTAATAAATATAAAATGATATAATTAATTATTTGATTAAAAAAGATAAATAAAGATTCTAA